>JAJJMA010273302.1:29445-45425 GCA_023529015.1 Papaver nudicaule | reverse complement strand
ATATTATAGCCTAAAATACTAATCACAACTATATTTGGCATGAAAATTTCTTGCACGAATCTTAGCCGGATCCTTGTCACGATGTGAAACACGGAATTGCATTATATTTTCCTAGTTGAAGATTAAAACCCAAAAAAAAATCATAATCATAATACAGAAATTTCCAACCACAACATGATGCCTTTGACGGATCTTCAGGATCAAGCCTAATGAATAATGTATTCTGGCAACCTGAAAATCGATTTGACTGAAGTCGAATTCGTTCTGGTTACTCAATCAAATTCTGGATGTATTATCCAAAGGGAAATCAATAATCAAACGACGAATATATAAAATCTAGGGTTTCCATTGATTTAACTTCGTCTACAAACCAATATTCAGAACATATATAAATCACAATTAAAACACAACAGAGAAACGTAAGATAGTACAAAACCCAATGTTGCTTTAGATCACATCGACTATCAAAAAGCTGCACTACCAAAGAGTCCACTCTGCCGTGATAAAAAACTGTAACATCTAACAATCAACAATCAGATTTATGAATCTAAATCGGAGAAATAGATAAGAATCGAAAACTGTATCATCTAACAATACAATTTTAATCAGTACGTAGAGAAGAACTTTAGTTTTTCGGATTTTGAAGAAAGTGGCAGAATTTTGAAGAAAGAGGTAGAGATAAAAGAGGCAGAATTAGAGATAAGAAGGAGAGAAGAAAAAAGGGATCGGGGAGAATCTGCGCGACCAAATAAAGCCCCCGGGTCTCCCTAAAACACCATCGATCTCGACGGGCCTAGTTCCTTGTCCGGGCGAAACTCTGCGAGCCCAAAAACTCGAAATGTTCTGATTGGTCGAGAAATTTTTGGTGGGGCCGCGAGCTCTAATATTCGAGCTTGATGGGAGGAGCAACGTGGGAGCTTTAAAAAGTACTCCTATTATATTATTAATATATTTCTATTCTTTTTAAATTCAATTCTTGTTAATTTCTTTCTGTGATGCATGTTGGAAAAGTGATTGATTTTTTTTTTTAATGAGTTTCTGATTTACTCTATCAAGTATGTTCTCTTTCTTAAATTTGGATACAATCGAATGAAGAAAACCAATCAAAAATTTGGATTGAGTCATTCACACAAAGTCGAGAGAGATTTTTAGAATCTTAGATAAGTAATCTTAGATATGGCCCATAGTTTACGCGTCCAAATTCAAAAAATGCGCGTCAAAGTACGAGTCAAAAAACGTGTCTGGCAAAAAAAGCATGGGACTCGCACGTTACCGTGTCGTAGCCGCATCCCGCGTCCAACACGGGTCAGACGCGGACACGAGGCTTATTCCGGCGCGTCAGTGCATCCCAGATGCGGAGGCTTATTAAAAACCATCGTTGGGGCCGATTAAAAAGAATGGGGCAGACTGGCAAATGACCAAAAAACCAGGCCACCCAAAAATAATTAGGCTCTCCCTTATCCTAAATGTCTAATATACCCTTTCATTAGTTAAGCTACCGATTAGCGCTAACCTAATTACTAATTAAGCAAACCTAATTACTAATTAAGCTACTTATCCACTGAATGGTTTATTTTTTTTTTATTTTGGTTATTTTGAGAGAGAGTTAGAAGAAGAAGAAGAAGAAGGTATTTTTATTTTTTTTGAGATTGTTGTTTTGAGTGAGATTGAGCGGGGTGAATCTTCCTCTCTTGAAGGTGATCATGCTACGAATTCATCTTACGTGGAGGAAGCCATGGATTGTTGGAACTCTACCATTCTAGAGAAAAACCATGAACAAGAGTGTTTGGTAGAATATCAAGAATCAAAGAAGGGAAAGGAAGTGAACACGACTCCAAATGATCAGGTATTGCTCTAATTTGAAACCCATTAGCTTGGAATGGTTGAATATTGTATGAAAATCCATTTTTGCATGCATTGAATGTGGTTGCAGTTAGCGTATTCGGTAGATCCAGACCATTAATGGAGCCACCGAATATCCCAACCACCCGCCGTACATGCACATTAAAGTAATCATTCGGTTGCTAGAAATTTTTTTGATCTACCGACTGAACACTCGGTAGAAATTTTTCTCAAACTGTTCCCGAATACTATTTATTTTTGGTACAGGAAATTGGCCAAAACTCATCTATATTCGGTGGCTTTAGTAGCCACCGAGTGATGCATTCCAGTACTACTCGGCAGTTCGACTGTTTGATTGAGCTATCGATAGTTGTTTATTTTCCAATTTATTGTTCTTATGTTTTCAATCTTCTTTGTAGGTTGTACCCTTTGGGGACCTTCCTGAGGATGATGTTGCTGAATATGATTCATATTTGCGACCCGATACCTCCTCATACTATCAAAATGACTTGGTATGCCTCCTACACTTGTATTTATCTATGATTTTATCCCGTTTGGTTTGGTTTTCTAATTGTTGTGACTTTCTCGTCTAGACATGGACCGATAGGAAGGAGGCAAAGGCTTGGCTTGAGGCGCGTGCAAAAGAGAACATGTGCGTAGTGGTTATCGGTCGACAATCAAGGTGGAATAGGTTTGAAATGATTTGTGAGTGCGGTAGGAAGGATGAGTCATAAAGAAAAGGGTAAAAAGCCTATAAAGAAGACCGACATGATTTACAATACTCATTCAAAGAAGACCGATTGTCCGTTCAAGATTATTTTTAATCTCAATCGTGACTCGTGGAGAATGAAAGTTGCAAATGGTTAACACAACCATGATGATCCGGATAGTCTTGTTGGACACGTTGCTTATGCTAAGTTGACTCCACATCAAATGGATCTTGTAAGGGCGATGATTGGCACAAGTACCGGGAATCAAATCCTCACTTTGATAAGGGAGCAAGACCCCATGAACTTGTCTACTTTGAATACAATTAAAGCCGCGCAAGCCATGTTTAGAAAGACGGATTGGGATGGTCGATTGATTATGTCTCAATCGGCTTGGTTATGCGAGCAACACAACTACACAATGAAAAGACAAACCATAAACGGGGAAGTGAAACGTAATTTTTTGGCGCATCCGGATATGATTAAACTTGCAAGATGCTTCCAACAATTTTTGTTGATAGACTGCACTTACAAGACGAATAAAAACAACATGTCGTTGATCAATATTGCTTGCCACACATCGGACAAACAAAGTTTCATAGTGGCTTGGGGATTGATGGATAGGGAGATCGAAGCAAGTTATGTTTGGATGTTGAACAAGGTGAAGGGTCTTTACAATCCGGGTGAAATTCCAAACGTTTTCGTTACGGACAACGAACAAGCCTTGATGAATGCAATCCAAGAAGTATTTCCGGGCTCCCACAATATTCTTTGCACTTGGCACATCCAATGTAACATCAAAGCGCGTTGCAGAAAGCATATCCAACCGAAAAGGCGGCCAAAAGGTGCGGACATTGAATTAAAGGAACGAGAACGTCTTAGTAAACTCACCGATGCAGAACGAGAGGAAGAGGAAACAAAGTTTGAGGAGGACTTTAAGGAAGGTAACCGATTATGGTTGTTATTTCAAAAAGGATGGGATAAGATTGTTTGGTCAATGACCGAGGCAGAGTACGAACTCAACCTGGAGATTTGGATATTCGAGTGGAGTAGGAACCCAAAACACAAGTTGGCAGTAGAGTATTGTCTAAAACAGTGGTTGCCGCTAAAGAAGTTGTTTGTTCGTGCATGGACATATGATTATAAAAACTATAAGAACGAGGCAACAAGTGTGGTGGAGGCTCAACAAGGGAGACTGAAAAGAATTCTTGAAGGAGGTCAAAATGGGGTTGTGTCGCTCCAACATGGTATTCACGAGTTCACTAAGCGTGATTTGAACAAAATAAAGGCAAAAATGAAGTGGAGTAAGCAAAGATATTTTAGAAAGTTCAAAGGTCATAAACTTCTTCGTGGGCTAACTTGTAGAGTGTCGGAATGGGCCATAAACCACATGATGAAAGATTATAAGTGGTGGATGGAGCACGGTGTGCCGGATGATAATTGCAATTGTAAGACGTTGTCGGGGATTGGACTACCTTGTCTGCATATGCTTGGTAAGTACGTAAACAGAATTGATATGAGAGACATTGATCCGTTTTGGAAGCAACTATCTTTCACTCCAAATACCTCAAAGAACCCCCAAGTTGCTTTTGTGGAAACGTCGTTGTGTCATCGGATAACTACAATGTACGACGACAACGATATTTCTCAAAGGCAAAACCTCCACGACGACTTGGAGGTGGCCATACACCCCTTCTTAAGAGAAGACGAAGAACCAATGAAGCAAAAGCTGATTGGCAGACCGCCAACCCATAAACCAAGAAAACTAGAAAGACTAGAGTTGAAGAAGATGAAGAATTCAGAAACCAAGTAGCAGAATTCTTCTGAGTGTGATCCTTCTCAACATGAGTACACTGAAGCTGAATTTACACCTGATCCAGTTCCAAAAAAAAAAGGAAGACCCATTGTTGACAAGGGAGAATGTTCAAGGCAAGTGAAACCAAAGTCGTCGCAAGAGACCGAAGTCAGTGTTGATGATGTGGTGGTTCGAATTCCACTTCGTCCATGCATTATCTTCCAGGATTATTTATCAGAACTTCCGGAATGTGTACGGAAGTTTGTTTTATCAACCGATGATGTTCCCCGTGATGGAAATTGTGGTTTTCACGTCGTTGCGGAGAAACTTGGGTTACTACAGGAAGCTTTCGTAGACAACCTCACTCCAGTTGGATATACAAGGAAGAAGATGGGAGAGCAACTCCTCAAGGACAAGGGATTCTATATTGGAATGATGCCATTTGGTAATCGTAGGGATAAAGAGTAACAATTCACCGAAGTTCTTGCCCTGTAAATGGCCGAAAGAACATGAAAAAGGTTGTTGGCAAGTATTGGATGCGAATGCCAATGTGTGGATATCTAATTGCGGACGCATTAGATTTCGTTGTCCATTATATTTCGATATGGATAGGTCATTGTTCGACTTTTGTACCAACAAGATCGGTTTGTACGGAGGAAAACTTGGGAAGAAGAGTCGTCATAGCATTTATAGGCCCCAATCATTTCATTGGGTTGAGGTTAAAAGAAGAATGTCCCCTACCTCCCATGGCAAGGTATTCAACCCATTTTCAAGACAACCATTATACTGCTTGGATTGAAAAGTATGCGCCCAACATAGAAGATTGGAAGGTACTACATCCCCAAATTGGAGGCACGACTGAAGTGGAATAAGGTATGTGTCTTAGTGTGGATGAATTTTGTGAAATTTATTTTCAATATATTTTGATTAGAGCAAGCTTTTTGGGTTTAATGAAATTCGTACTTGGAATATTATGGTAAATGCATTGGTTTGAATTTCCTTAAAACATGTAACAAAGAATCGGTAGCTAAAATCAAACAACATACCACCGAATATGTGTGGTTTTTTCTGTCAGTACAGCAGACTTTGGTTAATTATACTCGGTCGACCAAACAGGCTACCGAGTGTATATTCGGCAGCTCTTACTTAATACCGATCGACCGAGAAAGAAACAGGTTTTCAACTTTGCCTTTCTCCTCTCGCTGCTCGAAAAGGTATGAGAAATTTTCTGAGGAGAATGAAAGTTAAGGGCGATGAGTTTGAGATAAGGTTGGAAAAAAAATGCATTAACTTATCCCCAAACTGCACTTACACCGAAACACAAAAGAGGTTATTATGGTAATGTTGCCATTAGGACAGTTGGGGGATTGGTTTATGGGGTTGCCGGTTTTTTTTATTTATAATAAGACAGTTTATAGCTTAACTTAGACTGCTTCAGTCCGTGGCTGTGATATAATTGGATGGAGTGATTGTGCTAATCAGGCTTTATTCCACTAGTGTATGTCGGAGCATACGTCTTAAGATACATATAATGTTATAAATGCTTGAATGTACCTCCATGTCGTATGTCCCAAAGTACATTGGTTTGGGCTACCTTGAACCAAAAAAGATGAGGTAGTTAGTTACAATCTTTTCCGGCAGTGTATGAACATTAATGTGTAAAAATACTCACTTGCTCTTGGATGGAATGTTCGCCATGAGATCGTCTAACCCATGTTTGAATCCGAATATAATCCTTCAAGATCATCTTTAGTTGGTCGAATGCGTCGCTTAAGTCCCTCCATTTATGGAGGATGAAGTTTATGCTACGACTTTGAAGGTATGGAAACAAGGTAAAGGAAAATATTTCAAGTACGAAGAACATTACGCTGAGCTAAAAGGTTTTCTCATAACCTTCAGTGTATGTTGTGAGTAATCCTTGCACTTATTAGCACTGGTGAAACTTATATTGGTTGTAGAACCGAGTGTCATTAAAGTTTTATGGTATACAATAAATACTCGGTAGAAACCACATGTAACCGAGTAGTGTCTCTACTAACCAACTATAATACTCGGTAGCTTGACCCAGCAAAATAACCAACCGAATATGTCAATTTCTTCAGACAGAAAGACAACAAATAACCAGGCATAATCGGTAGCTTTGAAAAAACAAAACATCAACCGAGTAGTATTTTTATTCTGACAATGCAGTGTAAGAAACCTAATAAAACATGAAATCCGCACAAATCAAAGGTCTAAAACAAACAAATGCAATCCAAACAGCAAAGGTTTTTGTTGTGTAGAAGGAAGTTCAAAAAGCTTGTGATTTCAATTACCACGACCACCACCACGGCCTCGTTTAGCACCCATCACCTTACGGCCTCGTTTAGCACCTCCACCTCTACCACTTCCATCAGCATCGTCTTCTTTATCACCACTGGTTGAATTCAACGTCCGCTTGTTCTTCTCCAATGGCTCACTAGCCTCCCCATACTGCGTAGCATATGCTTCATTATCAAAATTACCCAAAAGTTCACAGGTTTCTGTGATTTTTCTTGTCTTCAAAGGCTCTTTTATCTTGATACAATCCATAAATCTTGTTGTTGCAAACTCAATTCTTCGTTTCTGTATGCAATTTAAACCATAATTCAACACATTTTCTTGTACTAACAAAATTGAACAACTTAAACCACAAAAACCGTATCTAATAAGAATACGTACCACTCTAGCCGCTATAACTTTGGGCAATCCCTTAAGGAGAGACTTGTATGAAGTTATGCCGCCACCAAAGCTTGAAGGTAATCTAGTTGATATTGGCTGATTCCCATGTCGACGAATCACAAAGAGGTGAGAAACATTCCAATACCATGCCATGTATTCCGGTGCCACATCACCCTGTCCCACAACACATTGGCCAACCTTCAAAATAAAATGTCTTCTCACTTCCCACTGCCCATCTATGGTTGGAGCTATTTTGTGTTCTACCGTGATTGAATCTTCTGTAGCTGAAAAACTCTCAAGATCAAGTTTGTTCCACCCTTCACGCACCGACTTCCAAGGTTCTTCTTGTACCCTCCCTAGTTGACGCATAACACGAGTTGGATTATACATCACATAGCCAGTAGGGTGCCACAAACCCCCATAAAACCATCTCATCTCGTTACGGAGGGCTTCCGGATTATCCTTGTATGGATCAAAGGTAATGTCATTCTCCGTAATGTTGTCGAATATAATCCGGAGGTCAATCAATTCTTGGGCTTGGATGTGGACTCTCGCCTGAGTCTTACCTCTAGTGAATATCAACTTTGGTCAGCCTGTTCTTCTTCTTCAATCTGAGGTGTAGGTGTAGGTGCAGGAGCAGCCCTAGCTTGTTTTCTACTAGCGCCACCTCTACCTGCATCACCTCTACTAGAAACACCTCTACTAGAACCAACTGCACCTGAAGTACCTCTACTTGAAACACCCCTTTCTTGATTCCATCTAGCTGCAGCAGCAGCCCTAGATGCCTTTTTAGCAGCCTTAGTAGCAGCAGCCTCCGCAACAGCTTTCTGGCGGTGTCTAGCTCCTAATTTTTGACCCCCTTTAGTTCGTGCTGGTAGACTTGCCGGAGATTGTATAGTTATAGGAGGGTTCAGGGTATTGTATAGTTCTGGGGTGTCTTGACTTCTCTTGGTTCTCAATTCCCTGGCCCTAAGGCATACCAAATTACACAACAAAGAAACAAAAAACAAGCATATCAGGTTGTATAATGGTTAACCAGTACATGTGTCTAACACAACTCGGTAGATCGATATATAAATTATCTACCGAGTGGTGTAAACTAAAGGCACAAAAAATATACTCGGCAACCAAAAAACCAACCGAATAACCAAAAATGTCCCTCGGTAGACAAAATAGCCACCGAGTAAGCCCTTAAAATTTTACAGGAATGTGGAACTCGGCAGAAAATATATACTCGGCGAGCAGGCAAGCAACCGAATATGCAAAAATGTAACTCGGTAGACAAATTTTCCACCGAATAACTATTTCAAATTTTACAGGAATTATGAGATATGAAACAACATACTCGGTAAAACAAAAGAGCTGCCGAATCTGTAAATTTTCATACTCGGTAGATCTATAAGCTACCGAGTTGTGATTTTCATACATAAACCCTAGTTTTTCTGGGCGAAAAATCTTGGAAACCCTAATAGCTAAATTCATACACAAAAGCTTGTAATTAGATTGAGAATTACCTTACTGAGACCATTTCTGGATTTTGTGGAGCTTCCTCTGTCACTTCTCCTTGGAACCAAGTTTCAATTTCTGGGTCGGGGGTTGTATCTTTGTCGTTATCGTCGACAAACTCATCTCGAATTGAAGAGGGAGTAGAAGAAAAAGAATTTGGACTAGCTGAAGGAGGGGGTGCTGTCTCCTTTCCTTTATTCTTTTTCGGAGCCATTATATCGACGATGAATCGTTATCGAATCGACGCTTAACGACAAATAATCGATGATGAAATCAAATAACTAAGAAGCCACCGAATAGAATTGGGAATAAGGAATGAGAATGGTGGTGAAAGAGAAGATAGAGGCGGAATTGGGTGGTGATAGAGGATGAGAATGGTGGTAGTGGAAGAAGGGGAAGGGGAAGGGAAAAGGAGAAGGGGAGGAGGAGTTACAAATTTGCATTCGGTAGGTTTAGGGTATAAGAATTAAGAAAAGGGTATTACAGACATTTTACGTATTTGGGAAAGGGTACAACTGGTTTTTTACCCACCTATTTAGCCATCCCTTAACGTCTTGAAGCGGTTTGTCAAATAAGGTCAGTCTGCCCAATTCTTTTTAATCGGCCCCAATGACGCGAGGATGAAAAAATGGCAGTGCCCAGGATCTTTGATTTTAGATTTTCTTTAAGTAAGAAAAAAAATACAATTATTAGGAAGCCTAGCTAGACTCTAACCGCTTTCTGAATAACTATGCCTAGTCGAATGATTTTTTTTTTACCTATATTAGTGCTTGCATCGTGTTTAACTAAAACATTTCTCAGCCTTTTCAAGATATCCTCCGTATCATCCTTAATTCTCAGCCTATTCTTCTTTGAATTCAATGAGTTCTGAAGTGAAATAAGTCGGCTGTTTTCTGCAATAATTCTATATGTACCGGGGCAAAATACCGTGGGAAATACTGTGTCTCACATTTATAGTGGGTCCATGTTAATCCTAATTGGTGGGGCCCATACATCTTCTCCTAATCTCTCAACCACAGCCGTTAGATGCTCTCACGGTATTTGCCACGGTATTTATTGATGTTAACGTAGAATGATTGTGTTTTCTGTGATAAATGAAACATGGTGTGGTGGGGAGGGGTGAGCAACGGATGCACGGATGCGGATTAGGGGTCATCCGCACCCAATCCGTCAAATGGTGCGGATTAGGAATTGGAACCGTGTCCGCACCCATCACCCGCGGATTTGTGATCCGCGGATTTGCGGATTTTGCGGATTGGGTACGGATTATCCGCGGTTTTCAGAGAAAAAAAAAATGCATCAAAACTCTTGGTTATGTTTCTGTATTTGGATCTTCTCCACAACCATATCTCAATACAAAAAGTTCAGAACAAAATTACAGATTTCATCTCAAATCCTCAGTGCAGGCCTTAAAATCAAGAGAACCAGACTCGGTTAAGTAACATGTGATTGCAAATACACTTATAGCTCTAATAGAAGCCACCACCACCACCCATATCAACACAACCGGCAGCCACATCGACACCACCACCCATATCAACACAACCAGCAGCCATATCAACACCATCATCACCCATATCAACACAACCAGCAGCCAAATCAACACCACCACCAACACAATCAGTAGCCATATCAAATATCACAGAAAATATTCACAAAAATCAAAATCAAATTTTCACAAAAATCCCTAGATTCATAAAAATCAAAATCATAAGAAGGGTACAATCGTCAGCTTCAAAAAAAAACGCTATCATTCAGTTTATAAAATCCCATGATTCCACCCACTCTCTGCTCTGTAAATATCAATGGAACTTTCTTCTCCTTCATCTTCTTCTTCTTTTTCCCTCTTCTCAGAAATCAACAATGGAGAAAACCCATCCATCATTGAAACCAATCATGAATTATCCACCGTTGATTCAATCCCCAATGACCCAAAATCAGATTTCTCTCTCGATCTCTCATTATTATCTTTTGATTTCTCCGTAATCGAGTTTGGTAATATGATTGTTGAAATTGATTATGATTTGAATGTATTAGGTGGAGTTTTGATTTGTATGTATCAAGGAATTGATATCAATCGTTATGTTTTCATGTAGTTGTGGAGATAAATGTTTAGCTGTGTATGGATTGATTTTTGTGAAATTTTGATTTAATGAAGATAAAAGAGATGATGATGAGGCGCTGATAGATCTACCAAGACTGGAGTGATGCAGTACGCAGAGAAAGAAAAAGAGAAGAAAGAAAAATGGACCTCAGAGTTTTCTGATTTTTCTATATATATGGGTAGTTTCCATAACTATCCCTAGGGTTTACTGATAACTACTATAATACCTACGGATTAGCGGATTATCCGCGGATTGCAAAATCAATCCGCATCCGCCCCGTAAAATGGTGCGGATTGAGAAATGGAACCGTGTCCGGCCCAATGCTTCAGCGGTTTAGGTTTCACCCGCATTTTGCGGGGCGGTTGCGGGCCGGTTTTGCGGGTCCGGACATTTTGCTCACCCCTAGGTGGGGTAATTGTGAAAGGCATGGCTGTCGTCAGGTGAATTTCTTTTCAATATTCTTGGACCACCAAAAACAGTTCGTGCACGGCACATGCTATGCCCCGGGCCCGCGTAGTGTAGTCTAAGAATTTAGACTTCAGATTGGTATATTCTCTCGTTCAAAATGATTAAAAGAAAATTGAGCAGAATGGGCCCACTCTCAAAAAGAGACATGGTTAGTATTAAGAGGAAATAGAATAAAAGCCCCTCATTTCATTGGGCCTTCACAATTACCCTTATGAGGGTTAAATATCAAGTCCACCAAAACTGATGTTATACATAATCCCGTAAATGACCCTTACATTTCTAATTCAGCTTCAGATCTGTATCTATCAAAAAAAAAAAGGCTTCAGATCTGAAAATTCGTTATCTCTCTTCTCCTTCTCCGCCATCACCACCTCCAACATCACCACGGTTTTTCCGCCGTCGTCGCCACCACCGACGCCACCATCGTTTCTCCACCTTCACCACCGTTTCAATTGATTGATTTGGGCGTTTTTCATTTAATTGATTTTGTGTAAGAAGAAGAAATGATTTTTTTCTACCAAAAGCACTTTGTAACAAACTTGTAACCAATTTTTACCAAATTGTGTTTGAAGAAAAACACTTCCATTTTAGGCTGATTTTAAAAGCTAGTCAGGAGTAGCTTTTAAAAGCAGTAAAAGCAGAAGTTGTAGACCCACCTAATTTTAATTAGTTGATTATCCATTTTAACCTTGTTATTTTACTAAAATGACAAATTTTACCCTAGAATATTATGCACATATTATTATATTCCTTATTTTAATATTTTCACTCTTTTATCTTTAAAAATAAGATAATTATCATTTGTATTTATTTAGCATCTTAAAATTAAAAATACAATTTATTACAATTATCCTGTATTTTTTAAAAATAAAATTAAAACATGTCTATTTCCGTCATTAAGTACATCATCAGCACTTTTGCATGACAATTTACGAAACAAAATTTACAGTTTGTTAGTCAGACAACTCTTTCTATATTATAATTTACCAAACGACCTACTGCTTTATTTTCACAGCACAACACAGCAACGCACAACACATCACAATAGAAAATCACTTTTATAAAACTCACAGCAATGCCAAACTCGCCTTTAGTGTGCCAGCACAGCACGGCACGGCACATCACATTTATTCGTGTGCCATGCTGTGCTTTGCTTTTGACTAAAAAAGCACATCACGGCACATCACGTTAAAATTGTTGGCACAGCACAACACGGCACATGACACGTAAAAGCACGGCTTCATGTGCCATGTATCATGCGGTGCCGGCACGTTTTACACCTCTGGCCGTAGTAGTAGGCAAATTAACTGCACCTACGCCCACAATTACCTCATGAACCTGGTCAGAAATCCCAACTGCTGCAAAGTCTGGAGTCCCTTGTTGTGGCACATTTGTGCCTGGAGGTTGCATCGCGCAGTCAACAGTACTACTTAAATCACGTCTTCTTAGCTAGGAAGAACCCATTTCGAAGAACATTTGTAATCTCTAAATCACAATCGCATGGTAAAATCTGAAAATATTAAACCAAAAATCCTTACAAAAAAAACTGAAGTCGGTGATTAAACACAAATATACTCCAATTTTTTATAAAGGTTTTTAGATGATTTTGTATCATATGGTTTAAGTATCAGACCCATTTATCCATTTCAATAGAGATTTTTCTAAAAAGTTTGAAGTGAGGCTCGAACCAAAGACCTATGAAACCTATACAAGGGCGTGAACCATCATACCACTCATTTGATGATGACCATGTTTGATATACTTTTAATATATTGCATTTAAAGAAGAAAACAAGATTTCCCACCAGTAATTATATTAAAAGTGTCCAATTTCACCCTTTAATATACGACGAATTTTCCGTACCGAACTCACATTTTGAAATCGAATTATACACGTACGTGTGCCGTTTCGAATCATTGTCAAACAACGAACCATTAACCGGATTTTTGACCGAATTCAAATTATCCGAATTCGTATAATACTCGTACGTTTGCCATCCCGAACTCACCTATGTATCCCGAATCGCTAACTAGGTGTCAGACCATATCAATTTGGGTTTGTTCAAGGGTATATTAGTCTTAGACAATGGGTTGATTGAGATACAAATTCTTATGGAGTTTTACTGATGGAATTGGTTGAGTTTATCAAGGTGACTGGTGTGGGAGTGCAGGAAGTTGTAAACAATGGTTGTGGGTGGACTATTGTTGTTGTTGCGGTGGTGCTGTTGGGGATGTTGGTGGTGGTTAGCTGGTCATGGTGGTGTGGTGATTGCAGTAAGGTGGTGGTGGTGGTTGTGTTGCTGTTAAGAATCAATTTTGTTCTTCTTAGCGATTCAAATGCTTGGTCTGGTAGTAGTATGTAACATGGGAGTCTCATTACTTTCGGCTCACTAATCTTGGGGTGTAAGAATGATAACTTGTATTTGAATTATATGAATGAAAGTAGTGTAAATGTTTTCGGCTTTAATATTTTAGCCACACGAATGACCCGAAATAGGTTCGGCGTAAATGAAAAAAAAAAATGAATGAGCCGAAACAGGTTCGGCTTATATGAAAAATATTATGGGTGAGCCGAAACTCAATTTCTGTATTTCGGCTTATATGAAAAATATACAAGTGAGCCGAAACAGTTTCGGCTCATAAGAAGAAAAAAATGAGTGAGCCGAAACAGTTCGGCTCATAACACCTGCATTGGGCTCAACAGGCATTTGCTCAATAAATTTATATGCGTCTGTTAAAAGACCAGTTCGGCCTAGAAGGTCTACCATACAGGCACAATGCTCAACACTAGGAACAATGGAGTAATCTTTGTTCATGCTCTTATAATATTTTCTGCCTTCTTCAACCAGGCCTGAATGTTTGCAAGCCGTTAAAACAGCAATGAAAGTAAAGAGATGTTTGTTTTACCACTATCCGTTAACTCCTAGGTTTTTAGATGATTTTGTTTCATATGGTTTAACAACATGTTTGTTATTAGCTCTATTTTTGTAGAGAGTTCAATATAGAGGTTTATCTTTACCTCTATACAAAATCCACTACCTAGAATGTCTTGAGTTCATGTTTGTTTTACCACTATCCATTAACTCTATAAAATAGAATTAATATTACACATTTTCCATTTCACCCTTGTCTAATTGTATTAAAGATCCATCTCATCATGGAAAAATTAAGATTTCAATAGAGGACAATTTTTTTTGGGGAAATTTTAGATAGATAGAAGGCATATTAGACAATTTACACATAAGATAGAGGTTTGGTTCAAAGATATCACCTGGTTGGTGCTATCTCGTTTCCTCTATCTTTATAGAGTTTTGCCACTAAATTGGTAGAGATAGAGGAAAAAAAACACCAATATAAATGGGACCCGCCACTACATAGAGTTAGTTAGAAGTTTATATATTTTTTTTGGATAAACAGAAATCTTTATTTAGTGATAGTTAAGAGTTACATGGCTTGTCTTTGTTGATTAGATCAACTAACCATGGAAACAGGTTGTCTGATGAAATAAAACTAAAGCTATTCCTACGACAGTACTTTGCAATTGCATCTGCCACTGCATTTGCATCTCTCTTGACATAAGTAAAAGTGCAAGAAGTAAATGATCTACTTAGAAACTGGATGTCCCTAATGTGCTTTCTGTTCTCCCACCGGACTAGAGAGTGGTTGGCATTGATAGACTTGACCACCACATCTGCATCTGCCTCAATATGAATTTGCTACAACTGTAGTGTAGTAGCCCAGCTTAAAGCTTCATTGATCCCCAAGCACTCTCCTTCTTCAGCATCGATTACTCCTTCATAAAAGCATCCTTTTGCTGCTCCTGCCTCGCCTGCAAAATCACGAGAGATTAGTCCTATACCTAGGCATTTTGTAGTAATATTATAGGAAGCATCAGTATTGATCTTGATGATTCCATTGTCAGGTGGAAACCAGTGGTAAGATGTGACTGGTCTTACAGGTAGAAAGTTAGCCGGCATTTCTCCAGAGAAGAGAAAGTTTTGTAAATGAAAGTGTGCCCTGTCAGCTGAGTTCTTGGGTAGTAGTTTCTTTCCTTGATGGACATGGTCACATCTCTCCTTCCATATTGTCCAACATCCTACCATCAGTCTCGTTAACCATTTTGCATGTTCTTCCGAGTCTGTAGAAGCCAACTGGTTGAACCATGTAATAATCCAATCAATTACTGATGTGCATTGAGCTCTCACTTGACTGATATTGACACTCAGTAGACCCCAAGTAGCTATAGAGTGAGGACATTCCAGGAGTAGGTGATATAGAGTTTCCTCTGCAGAGCGGCAAATCGTGCATTCTTTTTGTATCTCCTTCTTAATCTTTGCCAGTCTTACCTTTGTGGGTACAACTTCTTTAAGGCATTTCCAAATGAAAAGCTTGATGCGGTGTGGCATTTTCAGTTTCCATAATGCCCGCCATACTTCAGCTGGTATAGGATCGCGCAAGATGGGTGTATGATATTCTCCAGCTGTTACTGTTTGGTGAAAAAGAAGGGGTACCGAAATACTACCAACTTTTCGTTTTGGCTCGTGAGTCTTATGGTAAAGAGTTTGGACGATCTCAAAAATCAATATCCAAACTAACTGGAGTAATCTCAATAGTTAGGTAATAACGTACTACTTGGTGCTTTAATTATAAGTCAGAGTTATAATGCGGAAAGGGAAAAGCACACAAGACACCAAACGTTTTTTTAACGAGGAAACTGCCTTGCAGAAAAACCTCGGGACCTCGTCCAGTTTTGAACACCGCCCAGTACAAACTGACTACAAACTCTAGCCTACTATAAGACTTCGGTCTGGGATGTAGCAGAGACCAACTCAAGCCCTCCAAGCGAATTGGCTACTAT
>JAJJMA010273302.1:0-24445 GCA_023529015.1 Papaver nudicaule | reverse complement strand
TCTCTTGATTCACTTACCAGGCGGCAGGCGCGCTACTTCATCGTATACTAGCATTCCTTCCTACAAAGATTGTTGCTCGTATTCCGGAACAGGGTGGTGTGTAAACCAGAATAATGAATTGTTGGTGCTGGGCCCCATTGGGCTTGATAAAGTTAATGCGTGCATTAGGGCTCTGGCCTGCTTTCACATAATAGAACATTTCCGCCTCTATGTCTCTCGGTCTGTAGATCATTACTCCAAAAACTCTCTAGTTAAGAAACATGCTTTGAGCCCTCTCAAAATTCTGCCTCTCTAGTACACATATATACTTCAATATCATGTTTAATCTAATTTTTATAGCCCTAATCGATCTAAAAGTGAGACTTTTATGCCTCGCCAGGTCCACATTCAGCCCCTAATAAGAGAGCCGAATGTCTGGGACTAAGAACAATTCGGCTCTCATTGAAAGCCGAATGTGAAGCTATATTGTTGAATTCGGCCAACAATATTATCAGCCGAATACACATTCGGATTTCTCGACAAAATACAGTGCAAGCCGAATGTGGGGGAGTCAAAATGGTTAAACAAAGATAAACTAACCATCCTGTTTTTAGTTTTCAATTTGGTTTACTCGTAGTTTTTGACTTGGTCTCATTGGCTTTATCGCCATGCCTTCATCTCCCCAATTTTTATGGCAGCTACTAAAATGGATTCATAGATACACCTTCACAAGTGTCATGCATACCTGCTCTTGTTGTGCTTTTTATGGACATCTAGGGCCTCATCCTGCAAAATCCAGTTACGTGTCTTACACCTGTTTTGACAAGCATTTGGGACTCGGTGATTAACCCTTATGCTACCTTTTTTCTTGTATTCTAGTTGTCACTCCATCCGTGACTAGTCTTTATGAAATTTGCCATTTTCTTTGTCAGAACATGGTGAAATCAATGGCACTATGATCTTGAGCCAAAATCTACATTTTGTGTCTAAGTCTACCTCACACTTCAAAATTTACTCTAACTTTAAGCAGAATCCAATGAACTGTATGTACATGTTAGAATGTAAATTAACATCTTCATTTCTTCTGCTTGTCCAAGGGTGACAACGATGCAATGGTAAGCTGCAAGGTTGGGGTACGAAGATCGTTCTTGCTGGAAGAAACGAACTGATAAGTCGAGATGTATTTATCAAAGTGAGAGTAAATTCATTTTATAAAATGAGAATGAATCAAATGACCCTAAAGCTACTTTTTGTTAATGAAAATGAAATCAATGAGATGATCCTAATCATGTAGCCCCATTATTCTCAAACGAGATAATCCCTTGGATCATCTCCATGCCATGGGCAATTCAAGGTCATTTAATTTCAGTAACATCGGATATGATCCACTTACATCTCAACTCGCGGTATGTCTTCACGGTTGTGATTTTGGTCAGAAGTGTTTAAATTGGACTTGGATGTTCAACTGCATAACATAGATTGATGAAACTGTAAATTTTATTTTCTCGGCAAATACAAGTGACTGATATTGTACGATCTCAAAAATGCGCGATTGATATTGTTTACAATGTCTTGTGGAGGTAGAGTGCCATCAACTGCAGTGATGTCTTTCTCTTGATTATCATCAATCTGAAGCAAATCTAGCTGTGACTGCAAAAGGGAGGCAGGCAGGCATGAAATGTTTTCCTTCCGCTACTCTTTTGTTTACACGAGTATATTCGGCCCTATAAAAATTGCAACTTAAGGGCCGAATCAATATTCGGCCCTAAACAAATAAGCATCTTAGAGGCCAAATGTACATTCGACCCTAAAAAAAAAAATTAGGAGCCGAATTGTTCTTCATCCTCAAAAACAACCAACATTCGGTTCCTATTTTTGCAAAATTTTAGGGGCCGAATTGTCAACTGTTTATGCTCAAAAACACATAAAACCATCGATTTTATTCAAAATTCAACAAAAAAACATCATACAAATACAATATTCAACAACTAGGATGAAATGGGTTTACAAAATTATCTTCTCATATGCGCCATCTTCTCTTCTTCACTCTCAAATCTCGCCATCTTATGAATTGAGGCGGATTTTCCTCGCAAAAAAAATGGAAGTGTGAACACCTTTGAATTTTTTGTGTGAGAAGGAGGAGAAAAAGAATGATATGAGTGAAATGATTTTGGGTTTAGTTTGATTAGGTTATTAGGTATATAATGAGTTTGGTATCTTAACTTAAAAATCTTGGGATAACTTAGACAATTGTAACAAAGGGTATATAGGTAATCAGTATAGTGGGAGGGGAGGCAGAACTTTAAGAGGGCTCAAAGCACGTTTCCTAGTTAAGAAAAGTCTATGGTCAAAGATTTCTAGAGAGTCGGTAATGGTGTGCCTGTTAGAATACTCTAGGAACAACTAGAGTTTGTTGTGATCGGTTCACTAAGCCTATAAATAGGCAGTTGTACAATCCATTGTATTCAACTCAAGCAAACACAAAAGCAAGTAAGAAACAAATCAACAAAGAGTTAGAGTTGAAGTTTCAGTGTTCAGTCTTGCTTTACAACCACCTTCCTACAGTTGAGTTCTAGGAGCTCTGTATGAGCGACGCTACGGCGATACAACGCTCATGCATCTCCGCCACATTTTCGTAATATAATCATCATCAAAAATATTAATTTTTAACAGCTCATTGTATGCAATCAATTCCTACTCTAAAATTTTGAAAATCGATGATGCTCATTGTATGCAGAGTGAACAACATGAAGGGATATGATCAAAATGGTCCCTTGTTTTTGCCAAGTTTGGTCAAGACTCAGTCAAGATGTATCCTTGAACCTAATTCCAATATGGTCCATTATTCTACATTTTCAAGTATGAGAAAGTCGTGAAACATGAAATAAAATTAAGGATTTTCAAGCAATTTCTCACACGAACACTCTTGCCTTCTGCAAGGATTAGAAGTGTCCTGAAACTAGAGCCTATACCAAAAGCAGGTAGAAAGGGAAGAAAAGAATCAAAACGAAGACATAGCATTCTAGCTAACACTGCCCGCTTAATTTTGCCAATTTATCTGCTGATAGAAAATTCTTATCCACCTTGCTCTGACACAGGAAGCCAATGTTCCATATTGAAAGGCTTGAATACCAGATTTCTAGTCAGAATTAGCCTTTAGGTTACTGTAACTGAGCATGTGGATTTTCGTGGTTCAAATAAATGGTTAATAGTTCATCGAGCTAAAGTCGTACAATATTCAAGTCCTTTAGGCATAAACATTTCCAGCTCTTCTACAGACTTGTTCAAGTCACCATTGGGGTTATTATCCGCTAGAAACTCAGCCAATTCATTTCCCCTGCAATACAATGTGAGAGACAGTTCATCAATGTAGAATTTCATGAATCAATTCATATGAAAATAAAGGACCGAAAAAGGTTTTCCTTAATGTTCGGTCGAAATCCTGCCAGTCTAAGAAGCAAGTGGTGAAGCACTCCATTTAAATTTGATCGGTATAATCAATTTAGTGATACAGACATTGGCTAATATAATACGCTTCTATGTACTATGCAAATGAGGCAGTACACTGCAATGACATATATAAAAGAATAATGGAGCCCCTTGCAACTATCAGAATGATCCATCTGAATGACAGGGGATTAAGTGGCTAAAATTGTCACATGAGAATGTTATCATTTCCGGACTACAGGGTTATCCACTAATACATGGTCACAAACATCATCTGATTGAACTGACTAAGGAGGAACACATTAAGCATATTCAAACAAACTTTCAGACAGGTGTTACAACTGGAAAACAGCATACCTTTACATGGTTTATGTGCTTCTTTTCAAGGCCTCCATATATCTACACCCATAACATCATCTTTACCCCAAATATATATGTATTATAAGAGATCGAAGAACTTGACAACTGGAAAGGAGCTTATGAACAAACTACTCATCCTCAACAGATTGATTTGAGAACCAAATTAAAATTTGAGCTGATGTAGTTTTCCAAAGCCTATCAAAAACAAAACATAGGTTAGATTGCTTAAAGAATCAATATCAATCTACATGAAAATGAATAATGGTAAAGTGAGAATAAGAATTACTTGAATTGTGAGAGGAAAATTCATTATACAATTCAGCCACAACAAGATCAGAATAGCACAAGGAAATAAACAAAATGGATCAATTTGGTCAGCTAGATGTGTTGAGTATAGGTAGACTGAAACAATACTTCTGTAGATCAAAAGCAAATGCAAGGCAGTTAAAACTAATTCACAACTGTAAATGAAAGGAAATTATGTGGATCAAGGAAGTGGATCATTACCTGATGAACATGGAGGTCTTAAGAGATTTTTTGCTTTATGCAATTCTACATCAGGCTACAAGGCGCCATCATAAACGCTTGTTTAATTCTTGAGAGGAAATATCGTAACGTCAAGATTGAATCAACGAAACAATTAGATTTTAGGTTTGATCTTTTTCTTCATCAATAAAGAAATTCTCAAAGAATCTATCGATGGCGGCCGCCTGAGTAGGAAGAAATGTAGAGAAAATGAAGGAAATAGATTAGGAACTCATACAAGGAAAAGCGAAAGAGACAATCCAACGAACTAAATGTTTCTAGGGTTTGGGGAAACAAAATGTAGGGATGGGATCCAAAGGCTGAATATGATACAAAACATGAAATTAAAAAAGATTGAAGCTTTCTTTGTTGGTAACACATACAATTATCTTGACAAAAAGCTGGTTGGGAGTCTAGCCACAAGTTGTGCTCCAACCGCTTTTTGAATAACTAACCCTATTCGATGGAAAAGAAAATTTCCTATTTTAGGATTGGCACTATGTCTGGCGGTGTGGTTCTTCAACCTATTTAAGAATTCTACAGTCTCATCCCCAAGTTCACCCAAGGTCGTGAAGGCTAGTGTACCGAAACTGACTTTCACTGGGGGGATACAGACTTTCACACCAGGTCATGCTGTGGCCAAAGCTGTTAGGCGGAAAGAAATTAAATATCTCGACCAGTGCCAGGCCCATGATACAAAATGGTCCATTGTTGTTGCCAAAGTTTAGTGGGAGACTCGGTCCAGCAGATGCAATATGGCCCATGTTGTTGCCTTTTGTCAAAGTAAGCCCTCCCCTAGCTCGTGTTTCTGTGTACAGTTGATTCTGGATGAAGTCCATGGATTAAGATTGCCAACACATAAATGCAGCAATCCGCAACATATACAAACCATGAAGAAAAAAAAATCATCCTTCTGTAATGGTCTTCCCAGACCTTGGGCTTGGACAAAGTGCTTTATGCAAAAATGTAATTTTTCTCATTAAGAACGTGTTTGACATTATGTCGTACATTATTATTATGACATTACAATTTACAAAGTCGAAGGTAAAAAGCACCGATCTCCCGAAAAAACAAAGCATAACTTGACAAAAACATCAGCCACGAAACTCCATTTGAAATATGTCAAGCATTGGTGGCAGCCAAACCGCCTTGCCATTTGGGAACAGTGGCAACCCTTCAATATTACAGGAGCTTGTTGCTCATACTAGATCACAAACTTCTCCCAGAGCGACTCCTTGGTCATATTTAACAGTGAAGAAATCCTTGTTAGAGACAAAGATGTTGGCAAGATTCAAGGACTTATCCGGGCCTGGGCTTGATCATGGTCCTGGATGTACGCACAAGCTGTGTGCCAGATCCATTGATCCGATTATCAGAGAAAGCAAATGAAGTTGAAGCTGAAGCAGAAGCAGAAGCACTTTGAGATAACCATCTCCAGATAGAGTGGGAAGACAGCGAATCGTTAGTTTCATGGCAGAATCGTTTCAGGTTTGCATCTGAGATTGCAGGAGCGCTTGCGTATTTACACTCGGACCCTACTATGCCAAACCCTGTGGACAATTGTCCGCATTCAGTTTTAGACTAATCGGGAGCTTAGTAGTTTAAACAAAAAGACTAAACAAGCAAGTAATTCAGGAACCTGATTGATATTTTCATAGATTAGAGTATGGATATAAAATTGTATAGAGAGCTTCAGATGAAATTTGTGTTACCTGCTAGCTTTTCTGAGTCCGCTCATACCAATTATTAAGACTAATCAACCATTTTGTTTCTTCTTTTTCTTTCTAATTCCTTTATTTTGCCGAAAAATCTAGAGAATATAAATTTATAAATGAAGAGATATTAATATGGCGAAAGATAAGCTGGATGTAAATAAACAGTAGAGTTTGTTTCTTGTTTTTAGACAGAGATCAGTAGAAACAATGTTTGCGGGAGATTTGAATCGATGAGATTGCAGGAAGAAGAAATTAAACAACCAACAATATAAAGAGAAGAAGAAGAAGAAGACAGAATGGTATGGTGAGAGTACTCACCCCAATATGGGTTGTTGTCAATTTACACGCACCCCATATTCTAGCATTCTGTGCACCCACCACCATGGTTGTCGATTTTTTCACATGATGCTTTAAATGCTTTGTTGAAGTTCGTTAAATGATCAAGTTCTTTTAACATACAATTAGATAGAGATATCAGGATAGATTAAGTTCTAACACCGGTTTTTCAGATACATCAGACAGAACCTAATATTTTTGGTGAAAGGTTTTTACAGTTTTATTGATCACTGATTCTCTCTTTATATAGAGATTACAATACCCTATTTAGGGTTTGATTTACATAACAATCTGATAAACATAACCCTAGATAAAGTAGGAGTATAACTAGCTAAATAGTTGGGTTGTTATTGACTCGATAGACTCGGTCATGACAACTTTATTCTTAACATCCTCCCGCAAGTTGTGCATGAGTTTCGAATGTTCAACTTGTCTCTGAGATAATGAAACCTTGGTGATGCTAGCCCTTTCAAATCTTCATTTTTCAAACTTCATGTTGTTCTTCAAGGTTGTAGTCTGAGATAGTCGAAATACCTCTTCAAATGGTAGTGTGAGATAGTCTGAATACCTCTTCAAAGTTGTTGTTCTTTAGGAAGACTGTATATGTAACTGTCTTCAAAGATTCATCTGATTTTTTTTTATTTTTTTTTATTTTTTTTTTTATGAACATATCTCTTCTCAAGTTCCTGCCATTGAAAAGCTTCAAAGTTGTTGTTCTTTAGAAAGACTATATATGTAACTGTCTTCAAAAATTCATCTGATTTGTTTTTTTTTTTAATGTAACTATATAAGAAATAGGGTTACGGTTTGCGTGGTTAAAGAATTGCCTGGCTGATACCAAGACAGAACCTAATATTTTTGGTGAAAGGTTTTCACAGTTTTATTGATCACTGATTCTTTCTTTATATAGAGATTACAATACCCTATTTAGGGTTTGATTTACATAACAATTTGATAAACATAACCCTAGATAAAGTAGGAGTATGACTAGATAAATAGTTGGGTTGTTATTGACTCGATAGACTCGGTCATGACAACTTTATTCTTAACAACATCCTCAGCCAGCATGTGCTCAACTGGGGCATGATGTGTTTCCATTGTGACTTGAAGGAAGTCTATACATGGTTATACTATCTACTATACAATCTACCAGTGAGTATTTGAGAGATCTGTCAAGGGAACGAAGAGGCAGCAACACACAACCAGCCTCCAGGGACAAAACCGATACCTTTTCATTAGGTAAACAACACAGAAACTCAACCCAGTACTCATGGGCCTGTAACTATGGCCCATATATCTCCACTCAAATCTTTCAATAACCTCAAAAAAGCAGGTAGTAGGGGTGAGCAAAAAGTCCGGATCCGCAAATCCGGCCCGCAACCTCCCCGCAAAACGCGGGTGAAACCCAATCCGCTGAATTATTGGGCCGGACACGGATCAATATCTCAATCCGCACCATTTGGCGGACCGGACGCGGGTGTAAATTTTGATCCGCGGATTATCCGCGGATTGCAGGTATTTTCGTAGATAAGTTGAAACCTAGGGATAGTTATGGTAATTGCAGCTATATATAGAAAAATCTAACCTAATTTCGACAACAGATTCACTCCTCATCTCTTCTTCTTCTTCATCTCTTCTTCTTCTCTAACTGAGTTCTTCCCCATGAAAACAGGACCATGAAAACCCAAAACTCTTCTCCCTTCTCTCGATTCTTCCTCGGTAAGAATATTACATCAGCTTTTGCTTTGGTTAAGTCACCTAAGTCTGAAAAAATTAATGGTTAGATTTTGAATATATTCCAACTCTTTTTTCATGTGTTTCTGGATCAGATCTGATAATTTCTTTACTTGTTTTGAATTACAGAGCTTTTTGGATGGATTGATTTGGTTGGAATATTCATTTACGTTCAATTGAACTGTGAATTGATGGGTATTTTTGATGAATCAGATATTTTATTTGGGATCTCATCTGGTAATGTCATTTTTACTCATGGTGTTGAAGTTAGGATCTTGCCTATACCATAAAGTTAACAGCAGTCAACTTGTTCAGAATTTCTGTGGCGCCACTAACAAGAATTGCTTCAGCCATTTCGACTAATGGGGGTGTGGGAAATACAAGAATCAGCTGAAGTATTAAGTAGCTTGCCTAGAGAGATTGCAGATCTAATTGGGTGGTAAGAGGGAAAACCTTTTTGTTTGGTTAGTCTTCTCCCAAGTCAAGTAGTACTTTTTAATATCTTTTCCTCCACACTGTTCCTTTGATTCTTGTCATTGCTCATTAAGAAATGAATATTACAGCACGGAATTTGGCTGGCACGGAGTGCTGTAGAACGTGCTCCACACCTGCACTACCTGATGTATAAAGTAAAACTGAGTCCAACAATTTTGTTGATGCTGATATTTCAAAAACGCAGTAAATTTCACAGCCAACACTGAAATACTACAGAATCACAGATCAGTGAGATCATTGAGCCAAAGGCCTGTTAGCCACAACATTTGGAAGCACAAAATCAAATAGAGGGACCATAGGGCTTCCACAATGGTTTGAAAAAATATCATATTTTTTCAAACAACCCCCTAATTTTGTAAATGTTTCTGATTAGTTTTTTAATCTGGTGTAGATCTGATTATCTTTTGGTTTTTGTATGTTCAGGTGAATAGGATTAGGCAATTGGAGTAAATAAAGCAAAGAAGAAATCCATTTTTCTTAACAGTGATCTTGTAATCAACAGAATAGATGGCCGAGACATGAAGAATTAGATGTTTGATCTTGTTGTTTTGGACCATTTACAGAGGAAGAAGTTTATGAAGAATCTGGTTCAGTTGAATCTGTTCTATCTTTTGTTTCTTTGGCTGAAATTATAGATCCAACTTGGAAATCAAGATGTATGTTCATATCCTTTTCCTCTGATTCTTGTTTTGTTTGTTGTTAAATCGGAAATTTGTTCAGAAAGAGTTGCAGATTCAAATGTAATAATTAGATAGAAAATTTTGAGATTTCATACAAATCCGCGGATAATCCGCGTCCAATCCGCAAATCCGCGGATCACAAATCCGCGGGTGATGGGTGCGGACACGGTTCCAATTCCTAATCCGCACCATTTGACGGATTGGGTGCGGATGACCCCTAATCCGCATCCGTGCATCCGTTGCTCACCCCTCAAATCCAACCAATGGTCGCCATTCAACCACCAAATTAAAATCAAAGTTGGCTAGGTTTTCAAGTTATGTGAATTTAAGATGGACTGCAACTTCTTGCACAGAATACTCGGGCAAGTGATTCATAAAACTCGTCACAGATTTATCCCAGAACTGTCTGCAATGCATCTGAATTCGGTTGGCATGATGTCGCTGAGTTCTGCGAAGTTGGAACACGTGAAAACTCTACAATGGTAGCAGAAACCTGTTTGAAAACAAATATTCAATTATTTTGGCGTTCACGTTCTAGGTATGATTAGAGTACCCCCCACTATCGGCATTGCCAATTTGCCACTCGTTACTAAAGCTGCTTTACACCCACCATGAGCAGGGGGGAAAGGTTATCAATTTTGGACGCTATATAGATACGAATGGTTCACTCAACATAAAATGGGATGCATGATTGATTTTGCAGAAAACTGAAAAGATATTATTTTGGGGAAGAAACTCTTACCCAATCCTAAGACTTGTGAAAACTCAAGAATCGTGATATTTACCAACAAAATTAGCTGTCTGACAATATACGCAGCGTAAATGTTGTGTTCAGGCATGACTGATGTTCTGTTATTCTCAAGTAGCAGTTCCTCAGTTTGGATATATATATTTTTTAAACCACCTCTCATAACGAGGCTTTCCAGATGAAACCACAAACAATGCCATTGGTGTCAGACCAATTTCGGTTGCATTGAAGGCACATGTAAGCTTCTTACAAAATAGAAATAATCTAGTCTTTTATTGTCATATTCGGGAAACTCCTAATGCTACTCCAACATATCATAACAAACCAAATTGCACGACTAAACAAATGCTCAAACGTGTAAGTATTGGACTGATACTCTGAGATACATAGACCACTATTTCCTCGCACACAGGGATGACACTTGTGCAATTCTTGCATTATGCAATCCACTATATCCTAAATTTGTGACTGTTCGGAAAGGGTTGTGAAATGTTGATCATATAGCATGGAGGAAATTTTAAGAGGATATACCTTCTCCAGAGAAATATGAATAATCTTTGTTTATTGGAGCTGTTTCATCTGAAAATTTCTCATCAAAGTTCTTTAACCTGAAAGAAACATATAGGGCATAATTTCATCACAATGACTGAAAATTTGCACAATACTCTCTAGAACTTAGAATAAACATTCAAATTATCATCCCAATAGACTGTTAACACTGGTTTACCTTCAATATTTCAGGAACTTGTTGCTCGTACTTGATCACAAACTTCTTCAAGAAAGATTTCTTGCTCATTGCTAAAAGTGAAAAATGCAAATTTGATCCTTTTCAATGAGACACCTTAGAGATTAAAATTTGGTAAACAGAACACCAAGCCATAACTTGAAACCTTTGCAGGGCCGTAGCAAGTATTTTGGGGGCCCTAGGCGAACATACGGAACAGGGGCCTGTATAAGCAAAAAAAAAATTTCACAATATGATAAAATCATATATTATACATTGTCTAATAAAACAATTTAGCGAATTTTTTTCTTCTAAAAACACAAAAAAGAAAACAACATATCTTATGATGAAAACCCCTCTTCCAGCCCCTCTTGACGCGAAATCGTCAATTATACTATACAAATTAATTTTACATAACAACCCAATCTCAATATATAACATTGCTAACCCATTCATTATTTTTTATCACATCGTCGACTGAAGGTAATATTGACGTAATGACCTAATTATATTTGTAGTGCGATTATTGCGATTGTTAATGTTATACACAGTTGTGCTGCGATATAGCTAGACTATTTATCTAAAGAATTGAACAATTGATTAAAGATTATATAAAGACAAGATAAAGAATCTAAGGAAAGCAATATGTAATGAGTAAAGAAATTATGCAGAGACTTACTGTTGTCAAAATTTTAATCAAAAAATTCTAGGACTAGTTTTCGGTTTCCATTTTCACCTTAAGAAGAATTCAAAATGCGCCGGAGAAGAAGAGAAAAAAAAATAGTATGTTAGTATATGTAATCTTTCATCTTAGTTTTAATCTGGTCTAATTTTTTTCTTCATATTAGATTGTAATCTTATTGTTCTATGACATTACATCTACATATATTACAGACTATACACAATAAAAATTATTTTTTGGGGGCCTCTAGCATTTGGGGGCCCTAGGCGGCTGCCAAGCTCGCCTAGGTCATGCTGCCTTTGGGTTTTTGGCAATAAGCAATGCATTAATACCAATTTGATTCACAAGGTAATCCATTATTGTCGATATTTCTTTTCAGAGTGCATCATAAAGGTAGGTTGCATCTTAAACGCATTTATAATTCGGTCTTCTGACCAACCCCATTTCCTGTAAGCATTCAGTTTATTTTCCCAGGTTGATTTAGTCATAGCTGTAAATGCCTGAATAGCCCTGGGAATGCAGTGTTGTAAGGATCATCAACACCCATACCCTTATAACCTCTTGTACAATGTCCTTGAATTTACCAGTGCTTATCATCAGTGAGGTCTGTTGGTTGATTGTAAATTGACAATATTTGATTGACGGACACCTTCATCTCTCAAGACCTGCATGTTTAACAGCATCACTTTCTCATGTAGAAAGTGATGCATTGCGCGTTGGAGAACGGCAAACACTTGTCTGTCAGTTCCAACAATGTTCTTTATGAAATCGAAAGCAGGAATGATATGTTTTCTAAATTTCTTTTTAGGATGTCTGGGGTACTAGATAAGAGTAAGACTGTGTTTGTTTTTTACTGACTCTGGCATTACCATCTCCATCTTTAGTAATTCAAGTAAATTTCAGTTGGTGAAATCTGGTATTAGGAGATGTGTAAACTGGAAAGTTTCAAATCTTGTCTTGAACTACGTTTGTTTTTTTCATTCTGCACTATATGTTTTTCGAATCTCTCCTTCAATTCGAGCATCATTCCCTCCTATGTTAACATACACCATTGGTCTCCGTTCCTTGATTTTATTTATGCATTCAGTTAATCTCTATTTCATGACTAGTGTCCATCCACTAGCTATATCAAAAAAGGATCTGTGGCGCAATGGTAGCGCGTCTGACTCCAGATCAGAAGGTTGCGTGTTCGATTCACGTCAGGTTCAAATTTTTCTACTTTTTTCCCCCATGAATTTTTGTGTTATGGCAAAAAAATAATGATCGAGAAACTAGAATTTGAGAGGTTTTCTTAGTATGCCGCTGCAATTGTGCAAGGAAGAAGAGTAAAGGATTTCTTTGATTTTCTAAGATCCTCTTTTAGTAGTAACAACTTCTTCTACTTTTAGATTTCAGTCACACCATTAACCAGAATCTCCAGAATCTCTCAGACGAGGCGAGGATTAATACGTCTGAAGAGGTTGATTTTTTTACAGATTTTCCTACGCTAAGCTAATTTTATATGCATCAATAACATTGGCTATGTATAAATGTTGAGTTTAGCTGTGTAAATAAAACTGGTCACAAACTGATGTTATTGTTGACATTGAAAACATAACAAAGACCTGTCTGTCAAGGATTGTTCTCTCGATTAGAACCTCCCTTACATGATGCGAGAAGCAAGCAGCTTTCGTAGAGCCCCCTCTCTTTGCTTGAGACGTTTTTTTTTATCGCCCTTTCCAACTTCTTAAGAGCTGCTGGCAGCTGTTGCTTCCATTCAGCAAGTCAAGACCTTTACCAGCAGCGTGTTGGGAGGAGCTGGAGGAAGAAGTCGCATTATCTGTAATGTCACAGATATCTTTTTTCAGGATGGCAACGGCTTGATCAGGTTATGAGAAGATAAATCATCTTCGGCTTTCACTTGATTTTGTTGCAATGCTTTAGATGCCTTGTTCTTTCCTTTTCCTCTGCCGTAGTAGTAGGCAAATTAACTGCACCTACGCCCACAATATATTAGTGAACGGCAAACCTTTTGTTTGGGCCATTTTGGACAAGGCCGCGGGTAAAGTTGCTTGGGCTTGCTAACGAGTATGGGTTGAGCCCACTAACCAGTCCATTTAAATAAATCATCTAGACCTTTTGTCTGGAGATCTTCAGCCGTTGGATTATCAATCTAGGGTTTCATTCCTACTAAAACTTCTGGATCACCAAAGGCATTCTTCCTCTCTTTTCTGCGGCTCCCCATGGATTCATCCAAAATTTGTTTACTCATGAAGATGAAGATCAAACCCAAGCTCAGTTTTGTTGATTTCGTCATAGCGTTATGATATTACCTCTCAATACTCGGTATTATTCTCATCCCGATCTTCGTATTTTCATTTTCATTTGATTTTTGAAGCTTAAAACTAACTTTTGTTTGGTTGCTGAATCAGCCGAGGATGGTTATTCTTCTACTACTACTGATAGCTACGATTCTGATGGTAGGTTCGGATCTGCAAGTTGACATTCTTAGTTGTGTTGTTGAAATCAGAAATTGATCTGTTGGATAATTGATCAGGTAAGTACGGGGAATATGGCTCTATTGCTCGCGTTAAGGGAACGCCTAAAAGATCTGGAAAATATGGTAAGATTTTTGCATATTATAAATTTCTGAAATAAAAAACGGAAGATTTTGTGTATTGATGTCTTTTTTTTTTTTTTTTTCCTTGTTTCAGGTATTGATGATGATCTGGAACTCGAAAAGTTTATTTCCCGGCGTGGACCTAGTAGCAGCACGGTTCCAATCCAAAAGGAGGAAACGAAAAAGAAGAAGCAACCATCAAAGAAATCAATGAAGAAGGAAAGCGACAGTTTTTGTCCGGCAGGACCATCCGGGATTTATACCAGATCCAAAGCCGGGACTCGAAAGACCAAAGAACTTCCTTCCGATTTCGTGAAGGAGTGAGGGTCGATCTTTGTTTGCATGAGAAGAAGTATTGCACAATGTTATTGGCCTGAAATCTTCTGGCTTGTGAGGTGCTTTTGATTTGGGAGTGAGAGAAAACCTTGTCTTGTTAAGTTCCTTGAGTAAATAGCTCAAGTACTAGAAGAAACTTTGAACCATGCTGGAGACCTCTTTTTATTATAGTTTAATTGCCACTGAATTTGATAGAATCTTAGTGGAAAACCATCATAACCTGGTAAAGTCCCTGCCTCCATGGATTTTACAGTATCATTAATCTTTGATTCGTCCGGTATCTTCACTAGCTCTTCATTGTCCTCATGAGTTAATGATCATTAGCAAGTTGTGCTTTTTATAACTCTGCCATGTCATGAAATTCTTGTTTGATTTCTATTAGACTTGCAAGAACCCGCTGCATAAATTCTTGTTGATATAACATTTTGTTTTTCTACTATCAATCAAAACACCAATAGTATACCACACGTACAACTGAAGTTTACTGGAAGAGTATCTTTTTTGTAACCGTAAAATAGATTTTGGTTAGGAGAATCTAGAATGAAAATATATTTTACACAATAGATTTTTTAGGAAACAAGAATTCCAATAATATAAACTTGTGACCAAATCAGAAGACCAAAATCTCAAAAAAATCTGCGGAAGACACAAACCTGCTTTGCACTCTATACCGCATCCTAATGCAAGTCTAATGCAATTCACCTACTCAATTGAAAGCTTCTCCATTCTCCATTAATTACTATGATGTTTCGTTCATGCCATGCCATGGTGCAAAACATCAAACAAGAAGAGACGCCCAACCATCATCTTTACTGATGTGGTTCTCTTCATCTTCATAATTTACGAGTGTTGACGATGCAAAATCAGATTACTACTACATCAGATTAATTTGGAATCCTGGTTATCAATTCAACTGTTTGATATTGGGTTATATTGGAAATCTGTTTAACAGATTCTTAGCCTGTTCATTGAAAATACAGATCAAATTATAGGTGAATAAGAAAAAAAAACACAGTTTAAAGATGGTAGCAAGCAAGAGTATACCTGTGGTAATTGATGAACATCCAACAGTTGGACATTTTACATGTAATGGCTCAGAAAACCTGACTTATTGCTCCATCGATACTCCTTGCCCCCAATTCACCACAAATGCATACAACTGCATCCACTTGCATGTGAAACAAAACTAGGCAAGCAATATTCTTTCGCAACAAACCTTTTGTAGAATAGAGACAAACATCATCGTTGATTTTCGAATTTGTAAGTGTAGGAATTGAGAAACAGAAATTCGGCAGCTTTCTAGATGCAATTCTTCAAGGAAAGGGGGATTGGAAAAAAGTTTGTCATTTCAACGTTCAGTGCTAAGATCAATAGTACAAAGTCAAAGACACTTGAGTTGCGGAAATGCGATATAATCTGGAAAACGGATATTAGGTTGTGTTTCCAGCTCCAAAGTTATCAATGATGTACAAGTACAAAACAGATAGGGGAATTCATAATGGCGTAAGAATAAACTGACCTCTTTGGGGTTATGCCTCATTACACTTGCTAGATACCCACGAATACATGCAAAATTCATTCAGATGTTCAGATGATCTGAGATAGAACTTGTGTACTATATAAATTGTCAAAGAATGTTCCATCTATAAAATTCGTGAAATTTTTCGATATTCAAATATGTGGGTTGAGAAGACTTATCCCATTCAATTCAAATTCAAGGTTTGCTACAGAGGTCCGAATGTACTTCCATCTATGAGATACTACGCAAGTACGGGCTAGAAACAACCTTGAGTGGAAGGAATGAAAGTATATGGTGAAGAAAGTCGTCTAGTCCCTTTCTTAATAAACCAAACCGGGGGACAAAGTCGGAAAATGGTACTGATAGTGGTGTCTTATTCTGGGGATGTGCTTGCTTCAGATTGAGATCACTGTGGTTCCATGGTAAGAATCAAAAACTAATGATGAATTTGCTTTTTGTCATCTTGCCTTAATTTGGATTCATATGTTTTATTATCCTCGTTAATTATACCATGTGTGATAAATATGATGTTTTGGTTCATTTTTTTGAACATCTGGTAGTTGTGAACTTGTCATTGTTTCGTTTTGTGTCCTAGAAGATTGTGAACTAAAGACACTCTGCAGCGACGAAATTCCAAGCTGGCAAGTAGATTCCCAGTCTGTTTAAATAACTGTGAATCCACCACTAATTTGCTCCTTAGTTGTCCTTTTGCGACCTCAATTTGGAACTCACTCAAACCAATTAGCTTCTTTTATTGGTGTGCTCAAAATTGGTCTTCAAGAAACCGTAGAATATTTCGAAAGAACATATGGGATTTACTTCCGGCAGCTATAATATCGAAGATTTGGGAAGAGCGGAACCGTAGAATCTTTCGAAACCTAAGGCGCTCTCCATCTCAGGTCTCCATTGACATCAAGGGCATTTTAATAGCTTGGAGTAAGTACCTTCCAGTAACTAATCTACTAGTAAAAATCTAGTTATATTCTTGGTGTCTTTGCAGTTCCTTGCAACTGGCATCTTTTTTGATACTATATAAATTTGTTTTATGTTTTTTAACTTCTTAATAAAATTCTTCTTTCTCGATATATAAAAAAGTCAATTTCTCGTGATTGAGTTTTAACCATATATTCCTGCTGGTTACAAAAAAGGATTAACTCGATGAATTCAACTGAATTTCATTTCGTCTTCAACTATCCTTGTCTGGGTCTGCAACCAAAGATTCACGCTTAAAGTCTTCATTTTAATAACTTTCAGAAACCTGTCTTCTTATCTAATCAGTCACAGCAACATGAGCTAGCCCTATTTTTCTTTGATCTTAATAGACTTCTCTCCCTTTTCAATGTTTGGCAGTGAGCTATCATTGTGCATAACTATGCGCTGTAAATTCAGATAAAAGAAGCCGATACAAAAATATGCAAACAGACATTGGAACACTACAGCCACAAGAATTTAAGCGGTGCCGCAGCTAGCAAGATCCTATCTGAAATTGTCCTAGGTGACTTCGAGTCAAAGTCAACTAGACCAAACCTACGAAATTGGTACTGTTTTTTCAATTTGGTAAAGAATCTCGACCTTCAAGCATTCTTATCATGTTTAGTGTTTCTTCAACAGCTGAATACAGCCTACGAGACACTCACTTCAAAGAAGCCATGTAGACCAAACAAGAAAGCAATCCGGGTAGCTACGTATGATCTAGCTAAGAACTATCTGTGGAAAGAACCATTTGAGAACCTTCCAAAACATGCCTTTGAGGATATAGCACCTAGGGAGAGGAAGTTAATTCAAGATCAAGTCCGCACCTACGTGGCACTTGAAAAAGAATGCAGGTGCGCTCTGTATTTTGTATCTTGTTTCTCAAAATTTGTGAACTTTGGTGCATTCTTTTCATCTGGATGGAAACATTAGTGCTGCAAGTCAACGAGTGTAGTCACTACTTGCTACATAGCTTCTATGACTTCTTCTCTTGGCATGTTGAATGCTAAGATCTTTCTTTTAGAAATATGCATAGATTCATCACCGAAGTTTATTAAATTCAGCATTCCATTCTACTATTTGCAGTGAAAGCTAAATCGACTAGCATCTTTACATGTAATGACAAGGAAACATATGCTCAACTAAATTAAGCATTACCAATGATCCACAGCTAATGTGCCTCTAGGACGGACGCCAGTTCAGGTTTACCATGTTTGTTGCACACCTTTGTTTTTAACCATACCCCGTATAAAACATCAAATCTACTGTAGTATATCAACGGCAGTTTGTAATTTAAGAAATATGCTTGTATAATAAGGGAGCTATAGATCAGTGAATTTGCAGTCCTGTTGTACAGCCTGTGCTGCTGGCTCATTTGGTTCATTCTCTTCATATGTTTCTTGTTCTTTTTCTTGTTTTTCTATTGTTCAATTGTCCCATGCCAAATTTCATGGTAGATTAAAAATTGGGGTCTCCGTGATTCATGACATTTGCAGTAATATCAAATCACAATCACTTCACGCCAAGTTCTCAAGTTTTCTTTGGTGTGCTTAGAACTTTTTTTCATTTTTCCCCGCGAATAAATATGGGACCTATAGTTTTCCTTGATTGCAAGAATTATCTAATGCAACAATGTAGAGTATAAGATTTGTTTATTGTTTTGCTTACATTTTTTTTTTTTTGATTTACAAATTCTTTGTTTTTTCTTCGGACGGGCGGCCTGTCCACCGTGTTAGCGGTCATCTAGTAGAACATTTCTTTACTCCAAAAACTCTCTCAATTCAATTGAAGAAAATCTCATCTCGATCTGAAAAGATTGTTGTTTTTATGATGATTTGACTTAGAAATGGACATATTAAAGTGTTCCAAATATATGCCGTCATTGGAACCCTAATTTCATGGTAGAGAACTTCAATTTTAGTTTCTGATTCCAATTTACTTTTATTTACACTGTCTTAATATCATGTCTACTTGTTATCAGATAGAATGGATGAGCCATCTTAGACACTGTTCTGTTCTGTTCAAATTAGAGAATCCTATTGCTCAATTTTTACCATTTGTTCCTTCATTAATCCTGCTATGAATTAGGTACCCACAGTTATTGTAAGGGTGATTTTCTGACAAAACCCTACAGAAATGTAAATATTCATCTTGTATGGCCTTGTCTAGTTAGGTACCAGACTACCAAGGTGATGAATTTCAGTGAATGGCCTTGGTTTTTTTTTTGTTTTTTTCTTTCTAAAATTAAGTTGCAATATTATTCTTATACCAAATTTCCGTATTTCAATTCCTACATTTAAATTTTTTGAAAATTGATGATGCCCATTGTAAGCAAAATTGTGCTCTCTAAATTCATGATTTGGCAAAAAACCCTTCCGTTATTGGCCATAGGTGATGAATTTAAGTGAACAGGCTTGTTTCTTTTTTTCCTCCCCCTAAATTTGACTGCATTAATTTTTCTTACGCCGAATTTTTGTATTACAATTCCTGCACTTAAAAGTTTGAGAATCGATGATGCTCATTTTATGCAATCAATTCCTACTCTTAAAATTTTGAAAATCGATGATGCTCATTGTATGGAACTCCCAAAATTCATGATTTCGCTCAATCTCAGGATTTCTCTTCCATCAGACATTTTCGTCTAAAATGCAGACAAACCAGTACACAAGGAATACAAAATCAATTAAATATCCCAACAATATCAATTCAACCTGGGAGGTCTTTGGACAGTCAAACTATACTCTAAAGCACCAATTATTCAATTCTAGAGTATCTAACCTAATCGAAACCCTAATTACACAAATCATTTCCAACATTCGAAATTCGAAACAAGTCTAGTTATATTGCATATAGAATGAAGATCTTACGGTAGAAGAAGCACCCAAAGACAGATGATATCTTCGGCTTCTGCCTCAATCTAAAGCTTTGGATGAAAAAGAAGCTCCTCCACCGTTAATCACTTAGTTAATCATGAGAGGAGATATAATAACGCTGAAATTAAATCAACGAAACAGAATATCGGTTTAATCTTCTTCTTTATCAACGAAGAAATTTCTGAGGAATCCATTGTTGTTGGCGGCCGTTGCAGCCTTCAGAAGAAAAAATGTAGAGACTAGAGAGTGATGCAGAAAACTCTGGTTAGAGAGCGATTTATAAGGAAAAGCTAAACAAACGATCTGACGGATGAAAAAATTTGTAGGGTTTTGGGTTAACAAAATGAAAGGATATGATCAAAATGGTCCTTGTTGTTGCCAAGTTTGGTCAACACTCAGTCAAGATGTAACCTTGACCCTAATTCAAATATGGTCCATTATTCTACATTTTCAAGTATAAGAAAGTCGTGAAACATGAAATAAAATGAAGGATTTTCATGCCTTTAAGCAATTCCTCACACGAACACTCTTGCCTTCCGCGAGGATATTAAAGTTAAAAGTTGAAGAGATAGAAAAAAAACAAAACTCTTCCCCTTCATAAATTCATTTTCGAACTTTGGTTACAGGGCGTTTTTTAGGGAAAGCAAAATATAGATCCGATGGCTGGAATTATTTGTATGGTTTGGGGAACAAAATGAAGGGATAAGACCCAACTGGTCCATTGTTGTTGCCAAGTTTGATCAAGATTCAGTCAAGTATATATGTAAGTAGATGCAATATGGTCCATACTTTATAAGCCCTTCCAAATTCCAATATGGTTCATATTCTATTATGGCATAGAAAAATTCTTTCAGTTTGGGATGACAAATAACAAAAAAATTAAGGATTTTCATGCTTTCAAGCAATTCCTTACACGAACACTCTTGCCTTCAGCTAGGAAATAAAACAAAAAAAACAAAAAAAAAAAAAACAAAAAAAAACAAAAAACAAGAAAAACTAGTGAAGAAGCACAGCCAGGCTTACCCTAGCCACAACCACCTCAGAGGATTCTTATATGCTAAACTGTGACGCTGAAATAGGAACATCCAACAGCCAAAATGCTCTCATGTAATCCTTCTGATGGAGTTTATTATACAAGAACAAAACAAGAAAAAGAAGTAGCTAACACCATATGCCAGTATTGCTAAGTCATGTTTACTTTAGATTTGAGATGTAGAACTATTCTGTCAAAAGATTGCAATTGTAAACCTGAAAAATCATTAGAAAAGAATACCAAATAATCATAACCAGACCAGAAACTAGAGCCTATACCAAAAGCAGCAGTAGAAAAGGAAGAAAAGAATCAGAACAAAGACATAGCATTCTAGCTAACACTGCCCACTTAATTTTGCCAATTTATCTGCTGGTAGAAAATTCTTATCCACCTTGCTCTGACACAGGAAGGCAATGTACCATATTGAAAGGCTTGAATACCAGATTTCTAGTCAGAATTAGCCTTTAGGTTACTGTAACTGAGCATGTGGATTTTCGTGGTTCAAATAAATGTTGAATAGTTCTTCAAGTCCTTTAGGCATAAACATTTCCAGCTCTTCTACAGACTTCTTTGTTGGGGAAATTGGCACCCCTAGCGCAGCGGAATACAGGATCACAAGGGCTATTGGTGATTTGAACCAAACACGGAGAAATAATAATAGAGACAGAAGATAAACAAGCACAAAACCACAACACAAGATATACGTGGTTCACCTTTGCAGGCTACTCCACAGCCAACACCACCAGAGAAACTTCCATTACTATCAAGACCATTACATCTTTACACAACTCCCACGAGAAGACCCAAACCGAAGAGTTACCAAGACATTCCTGAGACACTATTGAGAAACCTTAGAAATCAACTCTCTAAACCATTCTCCAAAACCAGCCTCATATATCTTCTCTTCTACACCTTCTTCATAGTTGACAATAACAGAGGAGAAACATGGAAACACTCTAGAAATCCGGTTTAGGGCAAAGCCCTAAACCTACACACTTGAACATCAAACCCTCTCTCTACAAGTTTCTCTCACACCAATATTGACCCTCACGGTAGCACCGACCCTCCCTAACAAAGAGACCGAAAACCTAAGCACAAGGCTTTACCACTCTTCCAGGTTGGATATCTCTACACCCACAATTATAGTCCTATATATAGAGAATACAAACTTGGCCACCAAGTAAATTAGTCTCCTACTAGGAAACTCAAACTCTTTCCTAATATAATTATGGAACCAAACTAAACATGGAACGGGCCTAACTAGGAAACCCGTTGATTTCCAAACATTCTTCAGGTCGCCATTGAGGTTATTATCCGTTAGAAACTCAGCCAGTTCATTTCCCCTGTAATACAATGTGAGAGACAGTTCATTAATGTAGAACTTCATGAATTAACTCATATGAAAAAAGAGGACTAAAGGTTTTTTCTTGAACTTCATGAATTAACTTAAAAAGACTTCTTAAGTTCATTAATTTAGTGAAGCACTCTATTCTAATGTGATAGGTATAATCAATTTAGTGATACAGACATTGGCTAATATAATACGCTTCTATGTACTATACAAATGAGACAGTCACTCGTGCTACAATATTGCTTTAGATGCCTTGTTCTCCTTTTCAGGGCACACTTGGCAGGGAAACGGGTAAAGTCGCTTGGGCTTGCCACCGGGTACGGGTTGAACCTACCCACCCGATACACTGGAGAACCTTAGCCACTCATCGAAACCCTTTGCAGCCGTTGGATTATCATTCTAGGGTTTTCTTCTTCCAAATAAAACTTCTGAATCCCTAAATCGTATTCTTCTTCTCTTTCACTCTCTTCTTCTTTACTTCGGCTGCTACCAATCAAAAATTTGCTTACTTATAAAGATGAAGAAGAAGATCAAACCAAACCGCAGTTTTGTTATTGTTGATTAGTTGTCGATTTAATTTTATCTTTTTGAAGCTTAAAACTAACTTTCGTTTTGTTGCTGCTAGTTGGTTTGGTAGGCTCTGATGAGCGGAAGCTTCATTTGTTTCCTATGTGAGCTTTGTGAGACTCATCATTCCCAAGATCTGACGTTGTGAGATCTGATGGGTTAGCAATTGCTGATTCAGCAAAATCAAAGAGACATTGCGGTTCTTCAGTGCCGGCTAATCTGAATGTTTTGCTGGTTGACAGATACAGGTATGTCAGATAAACGAACCAACGCCTTCTTGTACCTTTTGCAGTGAGAATATGCCCTTGCCATTGATTTCATAGGAAACCATTTCAGTCTTGGTGTGCATTGTCACTTCAATTAGCTAATCACACCGTAGCATTAAACAAATAATGTATGAGCTTTACAATCTAACCCTTGTTATTAAGTGGGTTCTTGTTCCCCCTCATAATTAGGTTCTGAGCAGAAGAAACAACAATGTACCATTTTTTCTGTTACAAAATGGTAATACTAGAACAAAACCATGAATCACACGCTTCGCCACATGAAAATAAATGTTATAAGCTTGCAACTAATTCCTCTTACATTCTGTCACTAGATCACCAGTTCAAATCATTACGTCTTGCAACTAATGTGACTTTTCTTGAGATGACACACTTAGGTTCAACTTTTGTATATGGGTGCGATTCTCAGACTTTGTATCTTGCATCTACATGCGTAAGAAAAGTAAATCAATCACTCAATTGTTTGTTTTTATGATCTGTAGGTCCATTTGCGCAAACAGTGCTTCTTACATTAGAAGAAAAAAGTATTCCTTATAAACGGCATCTAATTGACATTTCTAAGAAACCACAGTGGTAAGTATTTGATCTTTATATCTTCGTTTCACTGGAACTTTTTCGGCTTTCAAGTGAGAACTAAAGGTCGTCAATGTTTGATCAGGTTTTGGATGTGAATCCAGAAAGTGTGTTACCAGCTGTCAAAATTTCTGGTAAATGGATACCAGATTATGCAGTTGTCATACAGAGACCGAATTTCCCATCCCGTCTCATACTCCCACTGAATATGCCTCAATGTAAGTATAGTTTGTGCTAACCTGTTTTGATGATGATTCCATGTTTCGATGTTCAATGTGGTTCAAGGATTCTATATAATTTTACAAAACTTGGGTGCTAGAAAAGTTGTTGAATCGTTTATAATTAAATTGTAGTGGCTCGATGATCTTTGGGCTTTTGTTATGTTCTTGGGGAGTAAGGATGCAACGGATGGTTCCGAGAAAGCATTGATTGCAGAATTAACTGTATTTTTTAAGTTGGATCTTGTTTTCCCAACAATTTTATCAGTTTTTCTGTTAATCAAATAAATGATACTCCTATAAGTTTGTAAGTAATTCCACCTACATTCTGTCAGAAGTTCAATTCAAAATTGATTTCATTGCACAATTGACTATATTTATCTAAGCATAACATTAACATGTATGTATTTGCTGTATCTACAGGCTCAAAAAGGAAGGGGAAAGTTGAGCCTTGGCAAGCCTTTGCTTGGATGGAGGGTCTTGCAGGAAAAGATGGACTTCCTTCAGTTGTTGTTGAGAGGCACATGTGAGTATACTTGGTCAGTTTTAATGAAACTTGTAGTTTACCTGGTTAAGAACTGACCATGTATACTCACATATCGCTCACGACAACTGACCATATATGAGGCGAATGTAGGTGTGCTGACTGGCTAGAAATTTTTAGGTGAGACTCGGTTAAAGGATTTCATTGTATA
>JAJJMA010273296.1:0-10121 GCA_023529015.1 Papaver nudicaule | reverse complement strand
AAGAAGGAAACAGTTGTACCAGTTGTGGCAGGGAGATGGATATTTTTGGAGACCATGCCTTGCATTGCTCAAGTGGGATTGGTCTCAAGTATATGCATGACCTGGTTCGTGATACCTTTGCCGACATTTGTTATCGTGCGGGTGTCCCAACTAGGAAAGAGGTTTATTTGGGGTTCCTCTCAGACACCGGTTTAGCTTTGAGACCTGCAGATATCTTGGTGTATAATTGGGATAATCGTCATGATGTATGTATGGATATCACAGTTGTTTCACCTTTTACAGGCGTTGGGGTGCGCGCTTTTGTTCCGGGCAAGGCAATTGATGATGCGGTCTTTCCCAAAAAATGACAAAAAATTAGAGAAATGTACTGCTCAGGGATTTTGTCTTGGTGTGCTGGCTTTTACCACTTTAGGGGAGTTGGGTAGTGACACTGTGGAGTTTCTGAAGAGATTGCGCAATTATATGGCTAGCCATGAAGCGAATGTCATAGTGGGGTATTTTCTTTTTCACAGAATTGAGGTTGTACTTCAAAAAGGGATTGTAGCCCAGCTTGTTGCCATGCTTCCATCTAAAACTTGTAATTCTGTTGATTCTGATTCAGATTAATAAATAAAAATCCCTTTTCTTAAAAAAAAAAAAAAGAAAAAAAAACAAAAAAAAGAAAAAGAAGGGCTTCATTTAATCGCCCTTCTCTTCTTCCTCGTCTCTCACTCTTCTCCCATTCTTCTTCTTCTTCCATTGCCCACCAATTCTTCGCGATTACGAAAACTTTCCTCGACGATTAAATTCTATAAAAGCATGACGAAGAAATCCAAACCAAAGGAGGCAGAAAAACTACAACCCACTGAATCAACAACTACAACAAATCAACTGGTGTTTTTGGAAAAACCACCGGATATCTTACCACTACAACCGCCTCAATCCTTACAATCGAAACCAGAAATGGTTTTTCAGAGGTAATAATTGAAAACCCATGCCTTCAATTTTAGTTTTCGTTGTTTAGATTAGGATTTGAGCATGAATTAGGGCAAAAAAACAATTACAGAAAAACCTACGACTACTATCACACGCCGTAAGTATTGAGATTTTGAAACTGACGGCTACAATTACCAGCCACAAGTTTCCATTATAGATTTTGAAATTTGATCGCAAGTTATGTAGACGTAAGTTAGTTTTTGGAGTCGTAGGTTACGTACGGCTTGTTAAGAAGTTTTGTGGAGCCATAGGTTTACTTACGACTTGTACCGTAGATTAGTTACTAGCCGTAGGTTTCTCTGTCAGTTTGGTGGAAAATTTTGTCAGAGTTACGGCTCATAGCTTATACTATATTATTAGCCGTAAGTGACTTACGGCTTATGACAACAATACGTTTATTAGCCGTAAGTAAAGGTATTACAGTAGAAACTCGATAAATTAATACTCGATAATTTAATAAACTCTTTTAAATAATAATTTTATCTGGTCCCGACTCGGGGACAACGTGCTAAATTAATAATTCGCTAAAATTATAAGATAATACATTTTTGATTACTCCTATTGACCCCATTGAAAATATAAATTAATAATTGCTTAAATACTACATAATACATTAATCACTTATGAGGACTTCTTGAAAAATGAATAAATTGTCTTCTGTTTTTTGTTGAAATCAATGTAAGATTGGATCTCATCTCTAATTTTTCTTATCATTGTAAGAATTTCTGGTGTTGTTTTCTCCTAGCTCAATAGGAAATCATTCAATATGATTGTCGATTTGATTGCCTTGTTTCGTGAAGGGGGGTCTATTATAGAACTTTCATCATCTTCATCAATTCCCATAACACTATCAATTATTTTTGCATCAGTCAACTGTTGTGCAACTACACTTTCTTCTGGGCAGTTCAGGACATGTTTGACATTCATTGCATTGCGATAACCCAACGTTTCGATCAAATGTTGCAGTTCTTGAATACTTTCACCATCTAACTGTTCATCTGAGTTCTCCACGTTATATGTTAATTTTACAAAGATATTATATTTATCTCCTATAAATTAATTAATATATAAATTAATTAATAATTTGGGACTTAGCTTGTTGCTAGACTCCCCTCCGGCACTGTACAAGACTGATTTCTTTGTGTTTTCTATATATAAATTAATAAATTATTAATTTATCGATTAATTAATAACTCGTTTAATTAATATTTTTGGGCGGTCCCAAGTCTATTAATTTATAGAGTTTCGACCGTACTTAAGTTTTGATTGTTTTTGTAGCCGTAAGGTTTCCCTTCCATTAATTTATGTGTTTAACATCCCTCAACCACCTGTCATACAATACAGGAGGAAGCAAGATCAACCGCCCCCCCCCCCCGAACCTTTGGCTCGTCATAATGTGTTCTTGGCGGCTGATAAAAGAGATGTGAGGCTACATGAGGCAGTTGGTGGAGCTGGTACAAGTGAAGAAGGAAGTGGGATTGGACTAGAAGAAGGAAGTGGGATTCCTACTATGGAAGAAGGAAGTGGGATTCCTACTAGAAGAATGAAGTGGGATTCCTACTATGGAAGAAGGAAGTGGGATTGGAAATGACGAACTCATTGATCGTGCCATACAAGTGATTGAGGATGCAACTCTACTTACTATTGCAGTGGTTCCACCAACTACGTCAAGCATTCCAGAATTTGATGAAAAAGAAGGTGAACCATCTCAAGATGTTGAACCAAATCAAGGAAAAAAGGAAACCGAAGTCATTGAAGCTAGCTCATCTAAGCCACCACCCAATGAGGGGAAGATACCGAAGGTACCTGCACCTAGAGGTGGGCACATTCCGAACGATGATGATCTTAAGTTACCGAGGAAAAAAACAAAAGACCTTGGGGTGAGGCTCCGGATGGTGGTAAGGTCTTGTTTGGTTACAATCATTCGTGAGGTGCAAGAGTTAGTGAGCAAAAGGTAATAATCAATACCTACTCCACACATATTTGTAGTTTAGACATTGTTTTGAGTTTTAAAATATATAATTTGAACATTTTCTTATTTGTATGTAGGATCATTCAAAGGCGGTTAAGTATTTGAAGCATCAAATGGCTGAAGTGTGGAAAATTGGGGACGAGTGCCAGCAGGTGCAGGATTTGGTTAAGGGTTAAGCATTATGGCCAGGTATTCATCATTCTCAGGCGGTCCATCATAGTGTTATGACTGCTGCTTTGAGAGAAAGGTACAATCCGGAAACCGACACCTTTCATTTTCCTTTCAGCAAGATAGTATCTATTTTGGATGATATGCACAACATCACCGACTTAAAACTTGAAGGAAATGCGTGCATGAAGGGTATAGTGATATATTGTCATGGAATGAACTTTATAAGATCTACAATGAAACTCTGGGCTTGTCAAGTGAACATTCAGAAGAGGAGTTTACCCTGGTTGCCGCAAATCAAGACGATGATAAGAAGAAGAAAACCATTCTAAAACCAGAGAACGTCAGAAAGGTATACCATGGGAGGTTGAGAGCAGAGTTTGGGGGTACAGGGAAAAAGGATGCTCAACCAATTGATGGAATTAGAGCTAATCAGTTGGCCATAGCGTTCTTGTTGTACCAACTTGGTACCATTTTCTTCCCCGACCAAACTAGAAACAGGGTGAACATCGGCTACCTTCAGTTGTTGAAGACAATTAAAGACACCCATCAGTATTCGTGGGGTTCGGCAACCCTTGCCTTCTTACTTTTTTTTTGATACTAAAGAAAATTTTATTAGAAAAACTTAACTTGTTACAGTGTTTGTGTCCTCTTCAATCCAACTCATTATGTCTGGAGGGAAAGGATCATAAAACTCAAAACTACCGCTGTCAATTCTAGCTTTCCTTGCAATGTTGTGAGCTAGATTATTGGCTAGTCTATTAATAGACTTACAAAACCAGAATTCAAAAATAGAAAGTTTTCCTATGGTATCTTCAATTAAGCCTTGATTGGACCAGTGTACGAACGTCTCTCTTGCATTGATTGATTTGATCGCATTATCACAATCTCCTTCAAAGATAATCTTCTGATACCCCATCCCTGCTGCCCAAGTCGCCGCTTCCCTGATTGCAAGACATTCCAGATGTTCAGCTCCCATTTTCGCATGCAATCCATAATAGACACCTTTTGCTGCTAAGCATTGACCTGCAGATTACGCACAGTCAGACCTATACTCCCCACATTATATCTTTCTATGTAAGATGCATCTATGTTGCATTTTACATAGTTTCCTTCCGGTGGAATCCATTTCTTAACCTGCAAAATCTGATTATCATTGGATACATGAAGAGCATTAGAATCACATAGTCTCATCAAACTCTCTATTCTAGTGACTGTACTTGCACTGTAAGGTTTTATCCCCTGAAAGATGAGTGAACATCTGTCTTTCCAAATCATCCAGGTCGTGCACATGAACCTGCAGATTATAGTACTATCATGTATATAGGGGAAACTCATTACATTAGCTGGATCACTAAACCAACTAACAATCCAGCTATGATAATCACCAAAATATGCATGTATTACTGTTATGTCTATGTTCATACTTATCCAGACTGTTCTTGCATATGCACATTCTAGGAAGATGTGGGTTGGTGATTCTAAAGCATTATTACAAAAACTGCAGTGTGTTTCAATTTCAGGTTTATGCCTAGCTAGCCTGTCTCTAGTGGATAGAATATTCTTCAAGCTCCTCCATAGGAACAGCTGAACCCTATGTGGAATTTTTAGATTCCACAGTTTTGTCCAGATATCCTTGTTTAGGGTGCTATTAGATACAAACCTATTGACTTCCTCAGTGCATAAAGTATTATAGGCACTTTTGACACTGAAAATTCATTTCCTATCAGGTTTCCAGAGAATAGAGTCTTCTCCAGAGTCTGGTACATACATTTCTAGGATTTTCCTTGCACTTTCCTGGTCAAACAAAGAATTAATCAGTTCAACATTCCATATTCTAGTATGAGTATAGAAAAGTTCACAGACCTTGGTAACAGTTGGATGGCTAGATAAACCATGTAATGGTTCAAGAGGGCTATTAATTCCAATAACCCACAAGTCTAGCCAAATGTTTATCTTTGTACCACACCTCACAGTCCAGAAGTAGTGTTTTTGGACTACTTGCAGACCAGAGTGGATACTTCTCCATATCCAGGAACATCCATCTTTGGGTTCCTCTTTTACATGAAGAAAACTCTCTTTATCTGAATACTTTGCCTTCAGGATTTTCACCCATAAGGCTTCTGGTTCTGTGCAAGCTTTCCAAGCTAACTTGGCTAGCATTGCATCATTAAACTTTTCTAGATCCCTAAATCCTAGTCCTCCTAATTTCTTAGGCTTACACATTTTGTCCCAAGCTAGTAAGCACATTCCAGTGTTATCTTTATGTCCCCACCAAAAATGTGTTTGGATTGAGACTAGTTGAGAGAGGAGAGTTTTGGGTATCTTGAAACAACCCATCTGATGGGTTGGCATTGCATTCAGAACATGCTTAACCATAGTAGATCTTGCTGCCTGATTCATGGCTTTTCCTTTCCAGGTTTTTAATCTAGAACTAAAGGATTGCATGATTGGTTTGAAAGCTTCCTGTTTATTCCTACCCATCAATAGTGTGACACCTAGATACTTATCTGAATCATTCATAATGGTCATATTCAGTTCTTTTGCAATGTCCATTCTCCTCTCTGGACTAAGATTCTTGCTAAAATAAACACTAGACTTTGTAAAGTTTAAGATCTGACCTGAGTGCCTGCCAAATTCTTCAATGGTGTCTAAAATACCTCTGACATTATGCATATCTGCTCTTGCAAAAATGAGGATGTCATCTGCAAACATTAAGTGAGATATGGCAGGACCACTTCTTGAAGCTTTGACACCAGCTATAAGGTGATTAGACTCTGCAAAAGATAAGCTTCTAGAAAGATAATCCATGGCAATAATAAACAGATAAGGTGAAAGTGGACAACCTTGTCTAAGACCTCTAGATGGATTAAATTTTGTGCATGGGGATCCATTAAGGAGAACTGAGATGGATGTGGTTGATATACATTGCTGAATTAGGTTGCAGAAACCTTCATTGAATCCAAAAAATTTTAGGACACCTAATAGGAAAGGCCATTCTAGTCTATCAAAAGCCTTAGAGAGATCTAGTTTTAGGGCCATAGTACCTCCATAACCTTCTTTTTGCTTCATGCTATGAATAAGTTCATGGGCAATTATTATATTGTCATGAATAGCTCTCCCTGGAACATAGGCTGACTGAAAGGGTGATATTAGATGCTTCAGTAAAGGTTTTATCCTATTGGCAATTATCTTGGAGATGATCTTATAGGTTATATTACATAAACCTATAGGTCTAAAGTCTGCTGGACTCTTAGGGTTATCACATTTAGGAATCAGAGAGATAAAAGTTCTGTTTAGAGCTTTTGGCATGTGTCCAAATTCAAAAAATCTTTGAACAACAGCCACAATGTCTGAGCCTACAATGTGCCAATGTTTGCTGTAAAAACCAGCCTGAAAACCATCTGGACCAGGTGAACTCCAATCAGGCATACTTTTAACAGTTTGCTTGATTTCCTCTGCAGTGGGAATGCTTGTTAAAATAACATTATTTTCCTCTGTGATAATGGAAGGGATCACTGTGAAAACTGAATCAGCAAGTATTGGATTAGTAGTAGTACTAACAGATTGAAAATGGGTAGTGAGAAGCTTACCAATTTCTTCTCTATCATTGTGCCAAACTTCCTGTGCATCACATAGAGAGTCAATATTATTTCTATGCATTCTTCTATTTGCAAGAGTATGAAAATATCTAGAGTTGTTGTCCATTTCCAGAATGTACTGATCACCTGATTTCTGTTTGTAAAACTCACTTTGTATGTTAAACCATGTGTCTAGATCACTTGTGAGTTGAACTATTCTAGCATGTTGATCACTACAAGGAGGTTCAGATTGGGTTTTATAGAGTTCCTCCTGAATTCTATTGATGTTAGTACTAATATCACCAAACTCTATTCTGTTTCATTGCCCTAGTCTGATTCTTGTTTTCTGTTGCTTTTTCCCTAGCTTATGGGCTGGTGACCCAATCTCATATGTATGCCACCCTAATACTAGTTGATGCAAGAAATTTTGGTGCACCATCCAGTTTGCAAAGAACTTAAAAGGTCTCCAAAGTTTTCTAGTTTCTGCTTCAGTTTCTAAGAGGACGGGGCAGTGATCAGAGCCTGCTTGACTTAAATGAAGGAGTTTGGCTTGACTAAAATGCATGCACCACTCAGAGTTTCCTAGTGCATAATCTATTCTAGCTTTTCTGACTCCAGTTCCATATTTGTTACTAGACCAGGTAAAGTCCCTCCCTTCATATCCCAGGTCCAACAGTCCACAAACATTAATCTTATCCTGCACATACTTATCATCATAGCTTGCATTAGATGAGTTAGAAAAGGAATGCAAATGAACATTAAGATCACCTATTACCATCCATAGCTGCATTAGATTATCACTAAGATCCTGCATGAATTCCCATTGAATCTTTTTACTATCCAAATAGGTAGAACCATACATAAAAGATATTAGTGTCTCTGGTTTAGCAGGATGTAATTTGACAAGAGCATGAATAATATTATTTGATGCATCACAAATATCACAGGATATACCATCCTTCCACATTAGTATTAAGCCACCTGCAAGACCAACTCTATTAATGCAGGCATAATTGCAGTAATTTAGTGACCTGACAACATTAATCATGTCAGATGCTTCAATTTTAGTTTCTGAGAGGAAGATAAAATCTGGACTCTGAGCTTTGACTAGGGTGGTCAATTGCTTTTTGGTAAAACTTTTAGCTAGGCCTTGGACATTCCAGGCCAAATTTTTCATTTTTGGGAATGTTTGTTGTATCCAGAGAATGTAGACAAGGTTTTGAGAGTTAAAAACTGAGAATAAAATTTGAAAATGGTTAAAGAACAAAATTTTGCAAGGGATAGTGATGCAAAATAGTTGAGATGTTTGTATTACCTTTGGTACAGCCTCTGACTGTTCACCATGAGAACTTTCTTTTGTACTTTCCAACACCATGTCATGCTCCATCTCATCCAATCCTTCTGTCTCACGGCTTGTACTGCCTCCCTTTCCATATTGATTACCATATGCACTACTCTCTGATGTGTTGTTATTGGTTCTGTGTCTCTTGCCTGCTCTACCCTTCTCTGAGTGTCCTTGTTGCTCGTTTGTCCTTTAATGCCTCGCATATATCATATACCATCTGCTTAATGTCGTTGCTTATTGGGACCTTATGTTGCTTAGCTAGGTCTTGATAATAATCTAGATATTCTTCAGGGGAGAGTTCTCTTAGCTCCATTTCCTCAGCCAGTTCCTTGCAGATATTTTCATCATGAGCCACAACAAAACATTTATCACATAGGGAGTGTGGTTGGGTTTCCCAGTGATATCTCTGCCATACTGCTTTTCCCGTACATGAGTTCCACCATCCTCCTCTAAGCAAAGGTTTGTTGAGTGGTACTTTGATATAGGCGGTAACCATGATGTAACCTCTTGGTTTGCAGTTTTTAGGGATAGTGTTGATCAATTATCCAAGTTCTAAACAGGCTTCTTTAATCATTTCTTCATCTTGATGTTCTACTAGGAGATTCATGAACTTGACCTCCTAGATTTGATGAGTAAATTCATAATCCGTGTATGCGACTTCAGTAATGTATTCCTGAAGATTCATGTGATAAGTTACAAAATTACAGGGTACATTCTTGAGAATCCTGTTCATATCAGTCTTGCTCTCTAGCTTGAATAGGTATAAATTCTTTCCCACAACTCTGACTTCTCTTCCCTTGTATCTCTTCCAAAGCCTATTCATCTCTTTACAAATTTCTTTTGTTTCAAAATCCTCATCAGCCATGAGTTTGCCGATTAGAGTGAATGACCATTCTTCAGCTGTTTTGCTTAACACTTGTTGTGATCCAACAGTTTTCCTGATGTTCATCAAGCTGATGTCTCTGATATTAGATCTTTCTAACTGTGAGGTGATAAAGGAGATCTGGTTGTTTGATGGTGAGGCCATGATGTGTGTGTTGTGAAGCAGGCAAATTGCAACGATGGATAGGTTTTGGTTATTTCTTCTGAGACGATTCTTCTTTATAATAGTTGGGTTGTAACCAAAATTAGTTATGAAAGATATATTCAAGTAACTTCTCGAATTATCTGCATTGAATGGGATATTCTGTTTCCTTATATCACTATGTTGATTTTGTTGGACCCGAAATTTCGGACATATAATTAGAGACTTTAGAATGGACTTGGTATTAGTTGGATAGCTTTGATTGAGAGTCAAAGGTTTGTTTGAACTGTCCCTAAAAGTTAAGGGAAAATTGAGCGGAAATTGAGATTTTTGGATTTTGAATTTTTGATGTTTCCCTGAGATCAGAACAGAGTGGCCATACTGAACCATCTTCGTTGCATTGTGATAATCAACATGGAAAGTTTTGAGGTGTACATACTGTTTCATACTGTTTGAGGCCAACAGGATTCTGCTGGTGTTGCATACTGCAATCGATGGTAATACCATCTGTAGAAAGATCATACTGAACACAAAAGATTCATACTGTGTAGTTCTCATGCTTGGTGAACTGATTAGAGGCTGCAAAGATAGCTTAAGCAAACATCATGATTAGAAAATATATGAAGTTTTTAAAAGTGTGTATCTACTAAAAAGAAAACCATAAAATAGTGTACGTGAAGGATTGGAAACTCAAGAACTATAACAAAAATGAAAAGTAGACTAGAGCATAATAAAAGAAAATAGATTTTTGAAAATGAAAAATAGGAAAATCAAACCGGTTTTGAGAAGGACATCTTTGAACCCGAAGACATCATGATTCTAGTAGTAAACAGTAGCAAGAGTGCGCATGATCTTGTGCAAGATTGAAACTGTGTTTTTTAGATCATGATTATGAGATGAGCAGATGGAGATTGAGGAAAGATTTGGTGGTCAAAACTGAACGGCCACCATAGAATTTTTTTACTTGGGAGCCTGGGTCCTCCTCTTCTATCTACATCACCTTCTGTCTCCCTTGCCTTCTTACTTGACAGTCTTAGGAAGGCCTCCAGCCAGAAG
>JAJJMA010273292.1:0-11856 GCA_023529015.1 Papaver nudicaule | reverse complement strand
GAGCAAATCTGCCTAAAAACAGTGTTATCATAGTTATCTTATAGTTTTTCTTAGTAGATCAGGTTAGTTGATTCCTTGTGAGAACCTGTTCATACTTTTGCCTAAGGAATATAAACTAAATCTGTTTAGTAGTTTGCCTTTCATGCTTTTTAGAGTTTTTCAAGCATGTACTACTTTATTTCATTAATAAAAGTTCTTTTTAGATGTTATTAATGATGTTTGCAATACTTGATTTGTTTACCTCAATCTTATTGCAAAACATATGCTTTTTCCATTGCTTCGGTAGTGACGTAAAGCTATGTATGTTTACAAAAGTTATGCTTTTTCCATTGCTTCGTTAGTGACGTAAAGAAACTTTTGATTATATGATTTCTAGGGTTTTCTCAAACTCAGAATCATATAACTCTTTTTCTGAAATTGGCTAAGGAAAAGAGATTATTATTAACAAAGCAAAACTGGATAACATTCAATTGTTCTTGTCCATGTTCGTCTTTGTCAGTTGTTCTTTATTGAATAACACCAAACGGGGGAGAGTTCTTCTTGAACTTGCGCTTAATAACAAATCTTTTTGGGGAGCGTGGTTGTGGAATATTGGGAGAAAGTGTATCTTTATTTCTCCAACAGATGAGAACTCAGGAATCTTTGTCCAGATTACCTCGGTATACCATCTTTTTTACTTGATATGTGTATTTTTGGCTTCACCTGTTCTTATAGGTGTATGAAACCCTAGTCTAAATCTACTTTGTCATATTTTTGTGACAAATAGGGGGAGAATACATATGGTTCTTGTTCTTGTGGTTGTTGCATTACCGTGCATAACCATAGGGGGAGAACATCATATGCTTACTTGTTGTGCTTTTCATAAAGTATCAAGTAAGGGGGAGTAATTAAAGCTGAGATCATGCCTTGTATCAAGAATGAGTAGAATCACTTTAGAAGTTCTGATACACCAACTTCAAAGATTGCTCTGATTCTTACTCTTACGCACAAACAACATGTGGGATGAGCATACCAAACCCACGTAAGCTTAAGCGTACCTTTATGGTTGTTTGAGCTGGTTATATTGTGACTGCTGACTACGGATTCATCAACAAGAGTTTAACGAACACATCAAGACTCAAAGGAGATGTACGAGTAGAAAATCTGCATAAGCACCCAAGGTACCAAAGCCATCAGATCTACTCGCACATACAGTTTACAGTTGAGATTAAATGGTGCGAAGACCATATGAACAACACCGAAGATGCCATGAACAGTAATTAAAGACCTTATTCAAATAGTAAAAACAGAATATAAGAAAACTTTCTGATTATTTCTAATGCTGATATTACATGAATAAAACCCTAAGGAACCAGAGGAGATTACAAACCTAATCTCTCTCTTGCTACTTAGGCTCAACCAAACAAGAATCCAACCCTTACAACGTTTTCCAAGCTCGCCTTATATAGGCCGAGCTTGGGTGGTTTACAGCTAATAAAGACAAAAGACTCAATCGTGGTGGTGTCAGTTTCTGTCGAGTAAGGCGGTTTACACTCCGAGGCTGGATCCCGAACTTTGGTCCTTTCACCATGGTCCGAATCCTTTCCACTCCGAGTCTTTACTTCGCTCAAGTGTAGCTTCTTCTTCCTTTATCAGTCCGAATCATCGATGTTTAATCCTTTCGGTGTGGTTTTACTTCCCGGATACGAGACACGTGGTCCGAGGGGTTTTTCCCCCCTACAGTTTGCCTCTTTCCTTTCCTTGTATCGAAGATGCGAGGAGAGGAAACTCCCCTTCCTGCCACCTCTTTGTCGAGTATCCTCTCTGCTTTCCACGTGTAACCTTTCCTTTAAGACACGTTCCCCTAGGCTCGCGGCCTTTCACCTTCTGACCGGTGGAGTCGGTTTCTTCACTATTTAAGTTTCGTTTCTCCCTCTAAAAATCTTTTAGACCTTTCGTTTTCATCTTCCTTGGCGCCAGCGGCCTTTTTCCGTGAAAATTCTTTCACCTATAACTTCATATCAAACGATTCTTCCGCCCTTTTCTCTTCAACCCATTGTTGTAAGTGGTCTTTTCTTTCATAAAGTTGACTTTTTTAGGATTTTCCCTTCTTCCTTCTTTGTTTTCCGGTTGCCTCTGCTATTTCCGTCACCGGTGGTGCTACTTTTTTCCTGTTTTTCATCTTTTTCTATGTCGTATGTCTCTGCAATCGAAGCCCTTTCTTCAAGGCTGAATGGTTTACATCCTGAGGAGAGGGGCTTTCGAATTGAGTCCCTTGATTCTCCCAGACTAACTCCGGCGCTAGTCGAAAAATATCAGTGCAACGAAGATGTTCTGGTAGTGACTATTCACCAAATTACCGCTGGATTACTTCCTCCTCTCTATCGATCTGATAATCCTTTGTTTCTTAAAATTATTTGCTCTCTTTCTCCACCTCGAGGCGTGATGCAACTTACCTGTAGCGCAATCTATCTTATTAATCAATGGGTTCTTCGGTCTGAGAATAACATTCCTGCCGAATCCACAGCGAGATATTATTACAACACCGAAAACTTCTTTAAGCATTACGAGCCCTTTCTGACTGTAGACAATGAGTTAGCTCCCTTCGGAGTTAGCTTTCGGATGGTGAAAGGTAGCCAAAACGTTCTTTCCGGAGCTTTAGTTTATTCTTTGGACGAAGACTGGTCTTCGGAACCTATACTTCTCAAGGGGCCTATACTCCGAGGCTGGAAAGACTCTGGCCGATTCATCGTTCGGTCTGAATTCGAGATGGGTCAGGAATTTGAGACTCGACACTTGTTCTCTATTTGCTTTCCTGACGAGGACAGGAGGTTGCCTCGCTCTTTCTCGGGCAGGGGGAAGGATGTCGCTGTTGAGTCTTCGGTCACCTTAAAGCGTCCTCGGAGTGATGAGGAGACTATGCAACAGGTAACAAATACTTTCTCGTCCTTTCCCGAAGTATTCATACTTGCCTCTGTTTGTTTCCTGAGGAAGACGGTTCCTTAACTGCAGGGACAGCTTTTAGGTGCCTTAAAGCGCAGTCGTGACTTGATGAAGATTAGCTATGGGGGAAATTCTGAAGTTCCTCGGCCGCTGAAAAAAGCTGCTTTGCAAGTAATGCTGAAGGGGTTTCAAACTAACCATCGCCAAGCTGGTATGGCTCCTTCAAAGGAGACTCCAGGCGTTCACCAGGAAATTTCAACATCAAAGGTGACTGAGATGGAGGACGAGGAAGTGAATGCTACAAGCCCTCGTACTGTTCCTCCCTCCCTTGTTGGTGGTGCTTCTGCCTCGGCTGTAATCCCTGGGACTTCGAGTGCTAGTGCTGCCTCGGAATTTATTCCTTCAACTGCTTCTGCGCCGACGGATTTGGCTAGTGCCCCTACCTTTGCAGTAGGAGTCTGCGCCAATGCTTTTGGAGAACCTTCTGTTCTTCCTTCGGATATGATTATTACGCCAGTGGACCTCCTTTGCCCCCAAGAGGATGGTTCATACATTGAGATGGATCCTGCCATGCAGCTTGTCGCCAGCATTCCACAAAGTTCGGTGTTTCCGCCTGCTCCTAGCTATGCTTGCAGATACAAGAAATCTTATACTGCCGAGAGGTTCAAAGAAGTTTTGTACGAGAATTATTGCCCTGGTGAATTTACTACCGAGGTTTCAGCTCGCTTTGAGGCTCATGCCTCGGATCCTTTAGGGCAGCCCTTGGACCCAAATTTCTGCAAAAAGCTTGGTGATCTCTTCGGAGGTGATTGTCCTCGGGCCGAGTATAATATTCGTCATCCTCCCTTGTCTTATGAGGAGAATTTAGCCATGGCTCAGGCGGTGAGTTGCGTTTGCCTGCTGTTCATCTTGATGTTGCTGAAGTGTTTTGTTAATCTATTTGTGCTACTTTTTACTAGGGCGACTATCATGCCACCGGCCTTTTAGCGCACAATTTTGATCAAGCTAGTGAGACCGAATATTATGCACAAGAGTTTCATCGGATGCAGGAGGAGCTTGCCCAGGAGAAAGTTCGCAGTGCTGAAGCGAAGAAGCAGTCTATATGTAAGTTACCTCCTTCCCGACTGGTTCTCTTTTTTAGGGATCTGCTTGTTGCAGTACTTGCTAAAAACAGGTTTGCTGCTTGCTTTTGAAAAGGCGAGCTGGAGAAGTTAGAGAAAAAACTTCAGGAGAATCAATTGACCATTGATTAACTTCGAAATTGCCGACAATCGTCTCAAGTTGCTTCAAGCAACGAAGGTTATCTTGCTGATCTCGCAATGCTGTTGGAAGAGAGGGATAGAGCTTTGGAAGATGTAAATTACTATAGGTTGAAAAGGCAGGAGGCCGAGAGTACTTATGTGAATGAGAGGAAGAAGGTGGATCAAGCCAAGCGCTTTCTCGAGGAAATGACGAATAGAAATACAATACTGTCTCGAGAAAATCACTTTTTCCAAATGGATGTGACTCGTTTGCAACAAGAGCGAGATGCAGCTCGCTTGGAGAGGTCGATTAGTGCCTCGGGTAAGGTTTTAATTGATAGATTGGATGGGAGGGTTAGAGAGTTAAAGGTGCAACTGTCTACACTGCAGAATGTTAATAAGGAGCTAACTACTGCGAATGATACTTTGAGTAAGAGTTTGAATGATAAATGCCGAGAGCTAGCTCGAGCAAATAAATCAAACGCTCAGACTGCTGCTCTTGTTGACGAGTACCGAATAGAGATAGCTAAAAGCGGGGTCGTTACTTCTGAGGATATCCGAAAGAATGCCTCTGTGCCTCGCTTTACTAGTCAGCAGCAAGTCACTGAATATGTGGTTGTTAAAGAGAGTAGGGAGCTAACCCAAATTTTCGCTTTTCTGCTTAACGTCGCAGCCCTAATTAGGCCACTGTGTTGTTATTCTTATGTTTGTTGTTTTCGCTCTAAGGTATCGAAGCTAATTTGAAGAAGCAGGTTATCGACGCCGAGGTAGCGAGGAACGAAGCCACGAGTCAACTGGTGACTGAATCCGAGCTGAAGTTGGAAGCCGAGAGGAAAGTTAAGCGGTTGACTAAAGAATTATCCGAAGAACGCCAGCACCGCTCTGCTGAGTCGGCTAGGGTTGCTCGAGAGCTTGAGTTGGAACGCAGGCGTCGTGCCGAAGAAGTGACACATCACACTAAACTATTATCCCAGGAGAAGGAACTTCGTCTTAGACATGAAGCACGTACAAGGGATCTGGTGGTCGGTTTTGGCCTCGTGCGTCATGAGTTGAGACATGGTCAGGCCATAGGAGAACTTCTTTCTCAGTCTGCTATTGCCAATGCCTTTGCTACAAGTAGGGCCTGCCGAAAGCATGGTCGTTTTCTTTTTAGAACCATTGGTGTTGAACCCCCTGCTTATGGTATTATTGGCGCGCGGGATTCGGACGTTGTATCTCCTATTGACGAGTATCTGCTCCCGCGGGAAGTTTATGCATCCTTAGCTAGAGAAGAGCTTCGAAGGAGGGGCCTACTGGAGAATTTTTGAGGATAGATAGTGGTGGCGACGGCGACGATGCTGCTCAAGGTGGTGATTCTAGGAGTGTTAATAGTGTCGCCGAGGGGACCCGTGATGGTCAGGGCGAATCTGCTCATGGTTCCGAAGAAGGTCCTCGTGATGGTGTCGATTATTCAAAGGATAGTTCACACCTTTAGTTTATACAACTGTGTTTTTCTTTTGTGGCTGAACTCGCTCCTTTTTGCATATATGTGCGCCTTTTGCTTTCGCACTTCATTTCCTGCATTTTTTGCACATATATATATGTATGAAGAATTTATTTTTGTTAGAATGTTTTTGCCCCTCCTCGGGACTGTTTTTTGTTTTTGAGGAGGTCCCTTGGTTGAGTAATTTACTTGTGTATGCAAGCAAATCAACTGCCTCGGGGTTCCATCTTCCTCTATAGGTAGATGTTAATCTCATTTATCGTCCCCTCGGCGCCCGAGGACGTTTTATCCTCGTGGCCGTTTGGTAGTGAGTACGAATGTATCGTCGGCTTATGTAGCCTTGATTCAAAGTACTCACCGCTATCGGGGTGTCTTGTGGGTAGAGGACCGTGCCATATAACTCGTAGGGCCCTTACGATTTATATGGTCATCGGCTCTGTGCCTGCCATTCGAGGACTTTTTTATTGTTTGGCGTTTTATGCCTTTGGCGTTACAGCCTGTTTGGCGTTTTATGCCTTTGGCGTTACAGCCTGTTTGGCGTTTTATGCCTTTGGCGTTACAGCCTTTGCGATGTTGTTTGACAGTTTTTGGAGTTTGACTTCGGGAGAGAGTTGCATCAATGAGTGCGATTTTCATTTATTAAGTCTCTTCGGATGTTGCTTACAAATGGAGCTACTTTCTTAAGCCAAATGTTTCAAGTGTCTCCCCTCCATTGGGGTTTTCAACTTTTGTCCTTCAAGGTTAATTAAGCTGAAAGTGTCGTTGCCGAGTTGTCTTTCAATGACGAATGGGCCGACCCAGAATGGTTTATGTTGATCGCTGCTGCTTTTACTGGACTCGCCTGATTGTTCATTCGGGGTTTGGAGGTTGCATGCTGCCACGAGGAATTGCTCTCTGTTTTTCAGATGCTGTTTCTCTTCGCTCCCTTTTTGTTTCATGCATGGCATTCCAGCCTCGACGTCAGCGATGAACTTTGCTATGCTTTCATCCAATATCTTCGGGTTCTTTACTGGTTCCGAGAATTCCTTACTTGCTTCTCTTACTTGTACATCGATTTGGTGGCATGCTCGAGCCTCGGAAGGGTCACCTTGGATTTCAGTAATCCCTGTTGGTGTTGGGAATCTGATCTTTTGATGCAATGTGGATGCAACACCCATGATGCTATGCAGCCACGGTCTACCCACAATGGCATTGTATGGGGATTCTATGTCCACCACACAGAATAAAGTTGGATGTTTCTCGCTACCGGCATGAACTGTGAGCATTAACTCCCCTCGGGGTGTTGACGGCTTTCCATTAAAACCAAATATATTGTAGACCGACGGCACCAAAGCAGCTTTCTTGCCCTTCATTTTGTCGAAGGTTTGTCCGAATAGTATGTCCACCGAGCTCCCAGGGTCCACCAATACTTTAGGCATGGCTACCTTCCCTATTTGAAGGGTAATAACCAAGGGGTCGTTATGTAGTCGGCCCTCATTGGGGATGTCTGCCGCCGAGAAGAATACTGGCTGCTTCTGCCATTCCTCCAAACGAGTCCTCGTGACCACACTAAATATCTCTTGTCCATCCAAGTCCCTTTTGTGGATGCGCCCGGTCCGGATTCCTTCTAGTCCCTTTGTATGAACTATAGAATTACAGGCTCCGAACCTTGGAATATCTCTGTCAATGGTGATTACGTAGGCCTCATGCTTTTGTTCTTCCTTGGGTAGTGGTTGATTAGGAGGTGGTTGTGGCAGTTCTAGTAAGTGCTTAAACTGGTCCCTGGCGATAAAGAAGTATATTTGATCCTGTGCCGTGACACAGTCCTCAGTGGTGTGCCCAAAGAACTTGTGGAATTGACAGAAGTTTCTCGAATTCTTGGTGTGCTTCGGTTGATTCCCCCTACTGCGAGGATATCTGATTTCACTGGCATATTCTGATTGTTCGATGATCCGAAGGGCCTCTTCGATGGGTACGCAGAGTTTTGGGAGCTTTCTGTCATGGAATGCAGGAAATCCTGGTTTGGTTGTCCCAAATTTTCTGTTGCCCTGTCCTTGCTGGTTATTGCTTCCTTCAGGCTCTCCCCGAGGGTTGTTGCCTCTGTTGTCATTGTATTTTCGGTTATCATGGTATTTTCCATCGCCGAATTTTCCTTCGGTCCCATATCTACCACTGTCGTCCTGTCTTTCTCGCTTTGTCATGTCTCCGAAGTGAGTGTTTGCTGCTTGCCCTCGCTCTTCAAACGATAAATTGTTGATGGAGTGGACCTGCTTTAGAATTGTTTCTTTTCCTAGCGCTGCTTGTTCTTTTATTTCCTCCAGGGTGATTCGCTCCTTTTGGTACTTCCTTAGGTCCTGTAATGTTTCAAGGTTCTTCGAGAAGAGTCTGTCGTACAGAGGATGATCTTTATCCAGAGCGTTTAGGAATGCTCGGACTTTATCCTTTTCGGTGGCTCCATTTCCTACTTCGACACGTTGCTCGGTCCATCTGCTCGTTAGGCTTTTTGTTGACTCGCCCGGACGTACTCGGATGCTGAATAGCTTCTCCACTCCTGGCTTAGAGGAGTTGTTGTATAAAAAATGTAGAATAAAGACTTTGGAAAGCTCCTCGAAGGACGAGATCGAGCCAGCTGCGAGGTTGTCGTACCAAGAGAGAGCTTCTCCTTTCAAGCTAGAGGGGAAATATTCACTATGAGAAATGGGGGATTTAGCAACATTCTGATTAGCAACATTTATAATTTTAGCAGCACAAATAGCATGCTGCAAATTTAGCAGCATACATATAATGTTGTTTTAAATGGGAAGTGTTGCAAAGTTTAAGTGTAGAAATAATAATAACTCCTCATCACTTTGATATGTGTTGCAACACATCCAAATTGTGCTGCAAATTTTTGAAAACTACTATCTTCACCCCAAATTTTGATGCCACCAAAATCAACCCAATCTTTGCAACACATGAGCAGCACTAATTCAGCAATTGCAACACATCTATATTATTTTAGAAATTTTGGAAAAGCAAAAATGAATTTAATGATTTTAGGTAATTGTTTGGAACCATTTAAAAGAGTTAGAACCCTAGGATAACTTAAGCCCCAGAACCATCTGATGGGAGAACCAGAATACGGGAACCACTTTAAAGTTTAGAACCAGAATGAATTAAAACTGCCTAGTCAGCTACTCCAATCTTGTCGAACCAGAACCATTTTAAGTTTGGAACCTAAAACTGCCTTGACCATTTCTCATTGCCATTTTCACAACCTCGACCTGACCTTAACCCAAACCATTTTCCCCTTTCTACAGCATTCGAACACAGCCCAAAACTCAACCAAATCCGTTCCCTTTTTCTTTACCGTTGCTGCTTATCCGATGAAAAAGATAACGATGTCAGTTGCTGCTGCTTATAGATCCTTCCTTCTCAAAATCATTCCTTTTCTCAAAATGATGTCGCTGGGAAGATTTTACTTCTATAATTTTGTCAAGATTTACTTCTCTTCTTCTTCATCACTCTGATAGAAGAGAAAATTCCCATGGCGACGAATTCTAGGGTTTGGCTTTGATATCAGTTGCTGCTGCTTATAGATCCTGAATAATAACTTCTATATTGAGCTTGAAATTGATGTTGAATTTGTGTGAATTTTCAGCAAAGAACAGTTTGGCATGATATGAGGTAAGATTTCTGTAATTCTTCTTTGATTCAATTCAGTTCTTGATTTCTTGATTGATCTTCAAAATACTTGTTCAGTATTTCCAAATTTATGAAGAAGTTCTTGTTTGAGATTTTCTGTAAATTTCATCTTCAAAAATTGAATTAGTTTTATTTACTGTAGATATCTAATGAACTTTATATGATTTCCTTCTTTTTGAACTTTCAATTGTAAACTTTTGACCTTTTTTTTTAATAATGATTTGCTTTTGGGGGATTTGGAGATTTGATGAATGAATTTTAAAGATTGTTTGTGTAAAGATTTATATAGATTAGGCTATTGTTAAAGGGGATGTGGTTGTGATTGAGATATGTGCATGGACATTGATTTCAGATTTTTTTGGTTGTTAATTGTTTGATGATAAACACATTTGATGAGTTGGTAGGACTAAGGGCTGATGAAGTTTGAAATCCAGTTGTGGGTATTGGTGGGGATCTACTAGGGAGACATGTCTTGTTCTTTACAGTTCTTACTGTGGTAGTAGTATTGAATTTGTTCCTGAAGTTTGCTAGAAAGTGACATTACAACATTTTTGTGAGAACTCAAGCGATTTGTGATCATGTTCTGCTTAGTAGATAAGCATGGTTTAGGCTTTAGTTACCTTTCTTATTATGTACCTATAGAGGGTCTCTCCACTTACGAATAGCAAGTGAAGCAGTCATTGTGAATAGCAAGTGAAGCAGTCCTCCTACAGAGGTGATGATGGATCCTGCTTGTTTAAGAAGTCCTAAATCTTCTACAAATGGAGGTCATGATGCGGGTAAGTCTGTTAAGAAACTTATTATAGATTGAAAGGCAGCTAGTCCTCGTTGTCCTAGTGACTCGTATCGTTATGTTGTTGTATATGTACAGGGCGGTATAATATTAGGTCCATCAGGGATGGGATACTTTGCATGGTATGTGAATGCCGTTTTTCCTGTTAGAAGTATAATGATATTAGAAACCATGGGAAATATGGGTCTTCTCTATTTCTTGTTCTTAGTTGGTCTTGAAATGGACCTGTCCGTTGTCAGACGTACGGGTAAGAAGTCGTTTGTAGTTGCTGCGGCTGGCATGGCTTGACCATTTGTTATATTGACAATAGGAGCTGCAGTTATTCAATTCACGAAGAATGGTAGTAGCGCTCATAAGATTTTTGATAAATATCTAGGAACATGGACACACATTCTTTTCTATGGTGCTGCCCTTTCAGTCACTGCTTTCACCGTTTTAGCTAGAATTCTTGCAGAACTAAAGCTTCTTACTTCAGAACTTGGTAGACTAGCAATGGCTTCTGCAATTGTTAACGATACGCTGGCGTGGATAATTTTAGCTGTGGGTATAGCTATCACAGAGAAGGAACGTCATCCCGAGCCCAGGCTTGGTGCACTAATTGTTATACTTTCTGCTGTTGTCTTCGTTGGTTTTTGTATATTCGTAATCAGGCCAGGGATCGAATGGATTATAAGAAAAACACCTGCAGGAGAGAGTGAACACTAAAGGTCTCAATGAACTGATTGTGTTGAATGTTGGCAGAGACCAGAAGGTACATTTCATTTTCACATGTATCGGATTTCTATTTTCATTCTTCTACTTCTTCCTTGTAAAATTTTCGTTATTTTGTAGGTATTTGATGAGAGATCCTTCACAGGCATGGTGATTATGGCTATACTTACGATCTTGGGGTGCTGCACTAAGTGTCACGAACAAAGTGGTAGAAGGTGATTCCAGCGTACCAGAAATCAAAGTGTTCCGCCGCCGAAAGAAACACATTAGTGGTCTGTATATTATTAGGTTTCTTGGTGGCTCCAACTTGGATATCAATTCTTGAATGTGTACTGTTAAGAACCTTGTTCCTCAAATTTATTAATTTCGTAAAATATTGTCGAAATTTATCGTCAAATTTTATGTAATTTCTTATCAATTGAATTTGAATAATTTCAACAAATTTCGTCAGTTTTCTAACTAGTTGTACAGTTTAACGGTAAAATATCTTTGTTTGTCGGCTTAAATTTACTAATTTCAGCTAATTCATGTCAATTGTCGGTTGGAATTTGTCAAATTTCGACTAATTTCTCGTTAATGGTCCGCTAAAATTTATTAATTTCTTCTAATTGTAAGGTTGAGTATGGCACAAGGAAATGGAGAAATTTTTGTTATTTTCTTATGTATTTTTCGTAATGCAAGAGAAAGAGAAGAAAAATAAAATGAGGTCAAACAGTTTGGTCATGGTCATGGTCTCGGTTGACTGGGTGTAAAGAAAATCAAGGGTTAAACAATTGGGTGTGCAAAATATATTTGCAACACCACCTGTTGCAATTTGGAAGAGAATGATACAGTTTGCAACATCCTGTTGCAAATCGGAAGAGGGTGATACAGTTTGCAACATCCTGTTGCAAATCGGAAGAGGGTGATACAGTTTGCAACATCCTGTTGCAAATCGGAAGAGGGTGATACAGTTTGCAACACCTGTTGCAAATCGGAAGAGGGTGATACAGTTTGCAACATCCTGTTGCAAATCGGAAGAGGGTGATACAGTTTGCAACACC
>JAJJMA010273235.1:0-16226 GCA_023529015.1 Papaver nudicaule | reverse complement strand
CACATTCGAAACTCGAATCGACACCTGATATGCATTTTTATCAGTTTACATGATGGATTCTGATAAATTTGAAGTTAGAAGTCACTCAGAGCTTTGATCTTGATAGTTGGTATGTCGTTCTACCACAATTGAAGCTCGAATCGTCACCTGAGCTCCATATTTACCAGTTTCATGATGGATTCTGATAAATTTTAGGTTAGAAGTCACACGAAGCTTCGATCTTGATAGTTCGTATGTCGTTCTACCACATTCGAAGCTCGAATCAACACCTGAGCTCCTTATTTACTAATTTCCATGATGGATTCTGATAAATTTTAGTTTAGAAGTCACTCGGAGCTTTGATCTTGATAGTTCGTATGTCGTTATACCACATTCGAAGCTCGCATCAACACCTGAGCTCCGTATTTATCAGTTTCCATGATGTATCCTGGTAAATTTGAAGTTAAAACTCACTCGGAGCTTCGATCTTGATAGTTGGTATGTCGTTCTACCACATTCGAAGCTCGAATCGACACCTGAGCTCCAAATTTACCAGTTTCCATGATGGATTCTGATAAATTTTAGTTTAGAAGTCACTCGGAGCTTCGATCTTGATAGTTCGTATGTCAATCTACCACATTCGAAGCTCGAATCGTCACCTGAGCTCCATGTTTACCAGTTTCATGATGGATTCTGATAAATTTGAGGTTAGAAGTCACTCAGAAGGTCGTGGGGGTCTAGGGGAGACCGCCCCTGGTGGGGTTCTAGGGGGCAGCGCCCCCGGAAGAATTTGAAGCACAAAAGAAACACAGAAGAAGCACAAAAAGAAACACAGAAGAAGCACAAAAGCTTCTTAATCTGATAAGTCAAATACTTCATCGACGCTCCAAATCGATAGGTATCGTTCACACTAAACCTATGAATGTTCGCTAGATTATCACTAATTATTTATCTTCTAAGTCGGATTCTTTGTCGGATCGAAGGTTGATGCGAAATAACCGAATATACGAGCTTGAGAAAGCACACAATCCGTATGACTATCTATACAGATTCTCCACCGTTCATCAAATCTCTAGAATCAATACCAGCCGCCAGATCTTAGTCTTGATCCGTATGAGGACTCCAAATAAATTCTCCGCCGTGCATCTTGGTATGTGGATTCTAAACTAATTTCGACCGTCTATATCAATCTTGTCCGTACGAACACTACAAAGAGATTCTCTACCGTTAAGATTTCCCCTTCCTAATCCAACCGTTCATCAATCCCTTAAAAACACCCCAAACCTAAAAGCCCGTTCATTTTTCTTCATCCTTTCTCTTTCTCCTTCTGTTTCCGCGGCTACCATTTTCTTTCTCCTTCACAGAGAAGATTTTACGGCTACTTCTCATTTACATAGCAAATCATCGGATCTAATGAATGGTTATTCAACTAGTAGATCTGTGGATTTGCTATCTTAACTGAGATGTAACCAAATTGTTATTCAGTAGATCTAAGTCATACCAAACCTCATCTCCCAAAACCAAATTAGGGTGTTTCCACTGAGAAAACAAGTTAAGATTCAAGTTCTAATGTTACCATCTGCAATATATAATCATGATGCGTTAAAAACCAAAAGTAAATCCTCCAATCCCTGTTTATGTATCATTTTTATTTATTTTGGTTTAAATCGGTTGTGTTGATTATGATGATTTTTTTTGAGGTTTTAATCAATTTTTTCGATTATGATGCTAGTTTGCTACTGCGACAAGAGAACTTGGAAAGATGGTTTCTCCGGAGTTGAAGTTAGGGTTACATCTACACTCTAAATGTTCTTGGTAAACAAAAATCCAACTCTTACATGTTTGTATTTTGGTCTAGATCTGAAATTAGGGGTTTCATTGGTTTGTTTTTGGATGTGCAGGTGAAATGGGAAGGAGGATTTGAGAAATGGTTTACAGATGTAAGCATCATGGTGTCACAATTTGTGTTGTTATTAAAGAGAAAAAATTTAACTCATGAATCTACAGGTGACAATCAAACTTTATGTTCCAATGTTTTGGTTTGATTGTCGTTTAATCTAATGAATTTGAGGATCTGGATTTGAGGGTTTTCATTGCAAATCAGCAAACCATGTATGTTGGTGACTTGATTCCCTTCGTGTGTAATGATTAACTGATTTTTGCTTGGTTTTATTCATAGGTACACATCTCTTGAACAAGCACCAGAAGAAATATAGTGTATGGTTAACTAAGTAGGGGATTTGTTTGAAGACTATGAAAAATTAGTGTATGGTTACACACAGGTTACTGTAGTACTTGTGAATGGACAACGAAGGTGATCTTCTGTTTGGAGATGAAGGTATTGGGTCAAAGTCGTAGTGAAATGGAGAGAGCTTCTTGGTATAATTGTACATAAACGAAGTATTGATATTCTTCATGATACTTGATTTAATGAGGTATAATTCTTGCACTTCTAACTGTTTGTGAAATTGCTTCAAAGGAATATTTCAGTAATTTTGAAAACCCAGGCTTCAATTTGGTTAAGGATGGGAAATTATGAAGACCCATGTTCTGGTTATGGTAATTTTGAGTGTTTGATTTTTGTGTATGCAGGGGACTGGTTTTCAATGACGGAAAGAGATCGACTTGATCTTCGTGGTCTTCTTCCTCCTAATGTTATGACTTCTCAACAACAAATTGAGAGATTCATTCAGTTGAAGACTCTACTAGACCTCCTGTAAGGGTATTGTAATTTGGCTGTTGGTTGTGAGCTTTGATGGAGATGAAGTCTGGGTGCATAGTTTTAGTGTACACTGTGACTATAGGAGAGCCTCTGGTTAGTTATAAAGGATGCATGGAGGGATACGAAGCTATGGCTGCTGCTGTAGATACTGAGGAGAAGATTGATACTACAAGGTATTTCAATTTTCATTTTCCACAATATGTTGATGCACATCTAAGCTTATATTTATTTATTTTTTGCCTGCACTTGTAGTGAATTGGTGACATCCTACTCCCATCACCTTGTGAAAAAGAACGATATGCTTTCAGGTCTGTTGTTTGAAAGATTTGCAGACCTTCGTGTACCACTAGGTACTGCTGGGCCTTTGGCTTTAGCTACTAGTGGAGCTTCTAATGGTTTGCAATGGGTCTAATTTGTGAAATCTTTTGTTGTTGTTTCAGGTTGCCAAGCCTTCGAAGTATGGTGTGGTGGTTACAGAGGAAGCAACCGGAAATGTTGACAAATATTGTTATTAGAGTTGTTCCTAACCTTCCAAGGAGTCCGAATGATGACTCGATTTGCTGGCTTGGTCTGTTTGTGAAGGTGATTAGATACCTGTGTCAAGATGACTGCAGTCTGTTAGTATGGTAGTCTATTAGTGATAATATGCATGTGTTTCATCTGTTCATATCTATTGTATTTACTTTGTGTGGATTTAAACCCTAGTGTTTACTGTGTTTACTTTGACTGCTGGAAAGTCTGTCTAATCGAGTCAGTTTATTTTGTAGGCTATGTTTGATTTCAGACTGTGGTTAAATTCCAACTGAAGAAGGTACTTTGCATGGGTGTTGCAGTAGGGATCCTTGGAATGGAGGAGAAACAAATCTTCCATTGGACTCCTCACAAGAGTTTCATGCAACAAAGTCATCTATTGTTTTAGCAGATAGGTAAAGGAACTTGGAAGTTAAAAGTTTAGTCTACAAATTAAGGATGTACATATCTTGGTATGTGTTGAACAATAGTGTGCAAGTTTTTTTGGATTTTCTTTTAAGTTGTACATATGCTTCTTAGCATCCCTCTTGTAAATTATCTTTAATACTTAATAAATATTATTAATAATACCTGTTTAAATTAGAATCAAAAGTGCATTTTCTATATTTTTTTTCCTAATTAATATTTGGACACAACTCTTGAGATGAGTTGTGTAAGAACATCTTCACAACTCAATTAGGAGTTGTTTAAGATAGGGGCTACAACCATATCTATATCTGCTACTCTGACATTGAGTTGTCAAAGATCAGATGACAACTGCTCTTGCAGTTGTGTAAGAAAGTCCTACAACTAGAACAATGGTTGAGAAATGGTGTATCCCCAACTAGTGTGGGAGTTGTGAAACAAATCATTACAACCAGAACCCAAGTTGTCAAATAGGATCATACAACATATCATGGTGTAGTGAAATTCTGATCGACTACTCTAGAAAATGTAGTGAAAGAGGTCTACTCACAACTGTTGGTAGAGTTGTGTGAGACATTTCCCAGTAATTCGGATTAAGTTTCACAACTGAGTCAATGGTGGTACAAAATGAAATGACAACTATGTTGACAACTCATAGTGAAGAGTTGTGAAGATTTGAGGACCTTCTACATCCCCCCCCTTGTGCAACCCACTGGATGGAGTTGTTGTATAGTGGACGACAACTGTTTTCAGGGGTTGTCGATTACTATTTTTCCCGTAGTGCTTGCTCAGCAGCAGCAATTTCACGTTTGAGTTCAAACACACACGCATCATTATTTTGTAAACCAAAGAGGTTAGCTACCGAACCCCACAAATCTTTGGCTGAATCTGAGAAAGAAAAAATTTCAGCAATATGTGGTTCTGTAGACTGCAGAAGCCATGTTCTAACAAGTTGATCATCCGCAATCCAATCTTCATATTTTGGAACTTTAGATTCTGGACAAACACTATTCTCACTTATGTATCCAGACTTTCTTTTTCCCCCAAGAGCAAGAAGAGCAGCCCTTGACCAACTTACATAATTAACACCATTCAAGAGAACAGAAGTTAACCTAAGACTAGTATTAGGATCTGTTTGAGTCATCTTCTAGCAGAGAAAAAATAAAGAACAATGAAGAATCAACAAACTTACTTGATTGAAGAAAAAAAAACAGGCCAGGATCTTAAAGATCCCCTGATACCATGTTGGATATCATGTTGGATATAAGAAGAAGAACACAGCAATTACGTGGTTTTCTTATCATGTGTTAAGAGAGGTTACATGTACATGGTTATATAGATTACACCGTATCTATATCAATGGTAAGAATACCACACAAAATATATGCAGTTATATGCAGTATATTCTCTTACTGCAAATGGCAACCCACACATAGAAGTAAGAATCTAATCGTATATCTTCTCCATTCGACAGATAGCCATCCAGGTGATCCCCAAGGCTAGACTTATCTATGATTTCTTTGTGATGGGATTTGTAGACAAAGTAGACAATGGCCTTGATTACCAGAGTGAAGTAAAGGTATTCTACCAGGGACACTAAGCAAAGTATTCCCCAACTCACTCGACCAACCATAGGCAAGTGTTCGTCATGTAACACCACCGAGTCAAAGAAATTAAGTATACCCTCGTAACAAAATCGTAACACAATGTAGATGACGAGTGGAATCCAAATCTTACTCCTCTTAACCTTTAGTAAGTAATACCCCTTCTTCATAGCTTGGATTCCACTTGTGTCTTCCAAAATCGTCATTATGCTGGCTAAGTACCAAACAAAGCTGATGTGCACGTTACCAATCAAGTAAGGGATAAGGAAAAATATCATGATTTACAAAATTTGTGTAATGCATGAGTCGATCAACTTCTGTACAGCCGTAAGTTTGCAAATTTTTTGCTTAAGACACAAATTGTTCAGAGTGTGTCTACTAGGACATTTTATCACTCATCTTAAGACTAGTGGTACATAGTCCTAGCTAGTGTATCTTCGATTCTAGTCCTGGAAGATGACACATGATGTGGCATGTTCGTCAGGTGTCGGGCAAATGTCGTGTCCGACAGGGTATAACACCACCTTCTATTTTTTAATGGCATTCAGGCTTCAAAACAGTGACCTGTACTTAGGTAGGGGGCCAAGAACATGCTGCACACAGCAAGGATCAAGAAGACCTTATACTTTCTAGCTTCAAGCCATCTTCTTACTAATAAACTGGCACATTAATAGCATGGACGCTATATAACAGCACATACACTTGATCTCTCTTTTTCTGTCAGGTTCTTTATCTTTCGGATATAGTATGGATGGGCCTGGATATGACCGTGGCCGGCCTGTTATGGTGGAACTTCAGACCTAAGGGAACTGTATAAAAAACACATGCAATTTGTTTTCCCTGGAAACAAAAAGCCAAAACCCTAGTCGCATCACAGTTTCTCTGCGTATCACATCCCAGTTTGTAAGTATGCAGAATAACCCGAGAAAGAGACGAAGAGCTTCCGAAACACCAATAATCCTCCCAGAAGATATCATGGTCGACATACTATTGAAGTTACATGCAAAACCATTGTGTAGATTCAGGTGCGTTTGCAAGCAGTGGTACGAAATGTTCAAAGACCCCCACTTTCTTAAGAATCGTCTTAAACACAGTCTCGAAACCGAAAGAAGATTTAATTGTGTTTCGGTAGATACAAGGCGAAAGAGTGCCGATGAACCTTACATGCATACAACAAAATCCTCATTGTTATCGCTACTTGAGAATGACCAGTGTGAGTTTGTTAAGATGGATCCTCCTCCATTCGAAGATACAAGTAGACATATTGAACTTATTGGTTCTTGTAATGGTGTTTTTCTGATTAGTAGGATCGATAAACATCGTGTTGAAAGTCATTGGCTTTGGAACCCGTATACTAAAGAATGCAAAGAAATAGTAAATCCAGAAGATAAATGTGGAACGAAGATTAGGGTAAGAAGTGTTACATATGGGTTTGGTTATAATTGTTATACTGATGATTACACAATTGTGGTAGCTACCTGCTATGGTAGCTACGATGGGCTCGTTTATTATGGATGTGCAATCCAGGTTTACACATCAGGATCGAATTCATGGAGAATGTTACCTTACATCAGTAATTATGAAATTATATGTACTTCTGATAAAGCTGAAGTAATATTTGTATGTGGAGCTTTTCACTGGATAGCAAGACGATGTCGATCAACAAATACATATATTGTTTCTTACGATATCCGTGGTGAGGAGTTGAAAGAAGTAGCAGTCACCCCACTAATCCATGGATTATTGAATAAGAATAATAGATATGATCACAAGGCAGCATTGGGTGCTTTAGGAGGGTGCCTTTGCATGGTAGCAGTACATGAATCTGGAGTTACTTTTGAAGTATGGGTGAAGCAGGATTACAATGTGACAGAATCCTGGACTAAACTGTTCACTGCGCAACTCCCGGTCGCAAGCCCCGTCAAACATGTGAAATTACTATGGGAATTCAAGAATGGTGAAGTTTTATTCGTAACAACCCAGGGATCATACAACAGGCTTAATTGTCTTTTTGTGTTGTATGACTTGGTGAGTCAAAAATGTCATGTTTCCAGGATCAAGCACATTCCAGGAGGCGGATTTTGGAATATAGAAGCATATGTTGAGAGGAGCGATCGGATCTAATGTCAGTCACTGGATGCTGGATCAGGTAAGAGACCAAGAAGATCATTACGTTTGGCAAATAAAACACAATTACTCATTGGAGGAAAGAGCTTTTAGAGAAGAGAGATATCCTAGCATGCAATAAAATTTCTGTTCCATTCTATATTTCTTTATTTTGTAGTCTTATAGAACATATCAAGATTTACATAATTATCTACCAAAAATAAATAAATTTACTGTACAAAATTCGAGTAATCTGTCGATTAACTTCTGTATACAGCCATAAGTTTGCATCTAATAGAGGACACAAATTGTTCAGAGTGTGGTCTATTAGATACACTTTGTTTAGATGCATCCTATACGTTATCGCTCAAGGCGGTCGCCTAGGCTTCAAAGGCGCACAAGTCGCTGGCTGATCGCCTCGGCTGTAACGCGCCAGATTATTTTATTTTTTTTATAGTTAGTTTATCATCGACATGTGTCATGGATTGATAAAAAAACAAGTTTAAGTCAAACATTTTTAATTCAATTAAGTTCCCCATATTTTAGGAAAAACTAGGAAAAAGTCAAACTGGCCTATTTTTTTGAAACGGAGGGAGCACTTAACGCTTAATCGTCTATTCTTAGAAGTTCCCAAAAATCTAAACATCATTAATCACATTTCCAATAAATTTATCATCTTTGCGGTGCAGTAGCATTATAATTGTTAGGGCATTGTCCGGTCAAACCCACTAGCGTTGGTATGTCAAGCTAGTTGTCAGTTTTAGATGTCAAAACTCAATTCTTGATTTAGCCTACTAGAGTTCAGATTTCGGAAATGGGATATAGACAAAGTAGTAGAGACCTTGAAGACGAAGACTGTGAAGACAGAGAAGACATCAATTATTCTTCATCGACAAAAGGTTAGTATGAGTTATGACTTTATGGATATTCTTCTATTCTACTTTCTCTATTCTTTCGAAATATAGTCGACTACTTTAGTAGTGATAATAGCGATTAAGATCGTATTCTTGTGTAACATGGCCTTGTGTCATGACCAGTGTTTGCTCCCACAAATACTGTGAGTACAAGAATGAATGAGATAGATTCGACGCCATATGTCCATTGCATTGGTTTGCTTGCAAATCATTATGTTGGATATGAATGAATCTAAAGGAGTACTCTTGAGCAAAGAGTCCATGGATGACAGCTGAGGACGTTACACGTCTAAGTCCTGGCTCAGCCCAGAACTTCCAGCGAAATCCAAATTTGACGAAATTTGACAGGCGCCCGGTTAGTGAACCGGTACGCAAACCAGGAAACTCAGATTCTCCTGAGTTCCAAGGTGACTGAACATTTCGCGAACCAGTACGCGAACCTGAATGTCGGCCATCTTGCTGGTGTCGGATTTAGTGGATATTCTTTCAGAATTTTACTCAGAGTCAAATTCCAAACTCCTTTATCTCTTAGATGGACTTGGTTATCACATAATATCTATTGTGTTCCATCTAACGATCCTCAATGAGTCAATAAGATAAGATTATCTCTGGTTTGTTGGATTTCTATCTTGAAGTGTTTTTGAGCTAACAAAACACTTGGCAGATAATGATAAAAAGAATTCCAATTGAGATTAATCTCTATTACTTGGTTATCAAGTTCAAGGTTTCCTTAACTTGTGGGACAAGTAATTGATTGCTTTATTCCAAAGCAACCTATCTTATTGAGTGCTATAAATAGAGGTGTCTATGGACAAATACCGCAAGCATCAAGCATACGTGAAGGTCCTTAGGGTAGGTAGCGTAAACTCTTTTCACTTCAGTGAACGCTTGTTGTGGTATAGTCATCCTCTATAGGTTGCAGCTCCTCAGGGAACTCCCTACGACTATAAAAGACTTCTCTTGAGAGTTGGGAAGCACAGGTAGGAGATTGAAACCATATTTGGTCGAAATCGGATTAACATGTAACCTTGGTAACCTGATCACGTTCTTGTCTATTCTAAAGTCCGTCTCTTCTGCTATACGGCTATTCAAGAACTGATACGTTATACACAAGGTTGAAAGGTAGCAACGCACGGCTGCACTCGGTGTTGTAAGACCTAGTTAGCTCCAGTTATACAAGTTTATTAAGTGATTCTTCGTGTATAACTGAGGTAGAGACAGATTGGGCATAGCTTACTCGGTTTGCTTGTCGGCCCTAATTTGTGAAGTAGATTTCTGTATGACCTGGATTTAACAATCCGAAGGAAGTCATCTTGTGTGTGGTAAACTGATAGAGGAAAGTTACACCATACGTCAACAATTAGGTTGCAAAGCCAGTATTGCTGACACAAGCCTTTGACATCGGTCAAAGCAACTCCTAGGCCTGTAAAAGATGTCATCTGGGGGAATCAAGTGCGTGACGATCTGTGGGGGATCTAGAGACGTAAGGAAGGCGACAGTAGCCTTCGCTTGGAGGGCTGGAGTTGGTCTCTGCTACATCCCAGACCGAAGTCTTATAGTAGGCTAGTGTTTGTAGTCAGTTTGTAGTGGGCGGTGTTCAATCTGGACGAGGTCCCGAGGTTTTTCTGCAAGGCAGTTTCGTCGTTAAAAAAATCTCTGGTGTCTTGTGTGCTTTTACTTTCCGCATTATATCTCTGATTATATAATTAAAGCACCAAGTAGTACGTTATTCAATAACTGTAGAGTTGACTCCAAAGTTCCATCTTTGTCGAGGTTTAACAACTCCAGTTATAGGGTTTGGATATTGATTTTTGAGATCGTCCAAACTCATACCATAAGACTCATGAGCCCAAACAAAAAGTTGGTTGTATTTCGGTACCCTTCCTTTTTCAATAATTCCCTCCTGCAAAGGATCTTCTAATGAGGATCACTGCAGAGGCCGCAGTTTAATTTTTAGGGAGTTGTATGAGGTATAAATTGACAAAATTGGTCCTAACTTTATCTAAAACCCATTCAAACTTGGGACTTTATCTAAAACCCAAGATATCAGAAATTGATGTTTACATATCCTACCCGTCCATTTGGACCTAAAAAACAAACAAATATGTCCGATCCAATTACTTTATTGCCCTCACCCCTATATTCAAAACCAACATCAGGGAAATTTGAAATCAGAAATTTCAAATCGTGGGAGAGAAGAGAGAGGAGAAGCAGCGACGCTGCTGAAGAATTAGGGTTGATTGAGGTGAATTTTAGTCCATCATAGTAGTTTCAAAGCTTCGGCTCAACTTGTAAGTTTAACTTTTGTGTTTTTGATTTTGATTTTGATACCTGAGATTTTGTTTTTTAGAAATTTGTTGATTCTAGGTTTCTTTTTTAGCTTAATTCATAGATCTGAAATTGATTGAGTTTTTTTAGCTAGTTTGTGATGTTTCTAGATTGAGTTATGGAATGTATGAATAGTTTTGGGTGTTTAATTCATAAAAATTTTAGGAGTTTCTGATTTGGAGAAGATGTAGAGCGAAATTGGGTATCTAACCCTAATAATTTGTGTTTCCTGATGTTTTTTGTGTATGTTTCTTTTGTTGTAATTATGTTTACTTCATAATTTTAGTGTTTTTGTGGTTTCCTAATGTTACCAGTTTTTTAATTCTAACTGTACCCGGGTTTTTATAGTTTACTAGATTTTGTTATTTTCATAATTGTAGTATATTTGTGTTTTCTGCATAGATTCTTTGTGAACAGATGGCTAATGACGTCAGTGTCATGTGTTTGGTAACCTACTCGACGGATTCGAGTCTTCACCAACTGACCCTCAGCTCGACACTTGACGAGCTAATTTCCGGTATTTGCGAAACTTAGAGATTTCTCGATCCCAACCTCATTCAGTTGAAGTATGATGATGGTTGCGGAAAGGTCATCGTTGTTGATTATAGTACACAACTGAAGGCCCTTGTTTCTTTAGTAGCTTATGTTACAAAAGCCGATTTTCTTCGTTTGGATATCAATACACTTGTGGAACCTTCGTCGGTGGATATGTTAATTGCTGATGTGCCGCAGATTCAACAAACACTAGCAACAACATTGCCAACAACCTCATCTGATTGTGGTGGGAAGATTGTGTTGAAGAGGCAGAAAAAGCCCGTGGTTACCACATTAGCATCAACTTCAGCATCTCAGCCTTCTACCTCATGTGAGCGAGGTTTCAATGGTAAGGTTCTTATAGAACAGCTACAAAAGCGGACGCTTGGGAAAACATTATAATTGGTGTGGGTCAGATTTTCTATGGTGGTCGAGATGAGGCTCGTTTGGTAGTTGAGAAGTATAACCACTATTGGGGTCGGAAAGTAAAGGTAGTGAAGAGTGATGAGACGAGGTACACGGTTGAGTGTATATATTCGAAAGGTATCGGTCAAGTGTGGATGGAGGTTCCATGCATCATCAAAGTCCACCGGGTCAGATCCATTTTTTGTTCTTAAGAAATACTATGGTGAGCACACTTGTGGGGCCGGTTATAATGATCTTAAAAGTTCCATTTCAAGGGCTTTGGTGAAGGATTTAGTCATTGGACAAGTTAGGCTAAACCCTCAAAAAAAGCCTAGTGACATTGTTAAAGACTGCAAATATGATTATGGGTTGACCTTGAGCTATGATCAAGCTCATGCCGGGAAATTAGAGTGTGTCAAGGAGTTTTTCGGTGATGATTGCAAATCCTACACAGATTCGATGTGGTTTGTCGATGTTGTGAAGAGGAAAAATCCTGGTTGTGTGGCTGATTTGGTTACGGAGGAAGGGACAAATCAGTTCAAGAGTTTATTTCTCTCTTTTGGTGCTTCCATATACGGTTTTCAATTTTGTCGTGCGGTCGTGTTCTTAGATGGTACATTCCTTACTGGGGGTTTTAGGGGTTGTCTTATGGCTGCAACCGATAAAGATGCTAACAACGGTACGTCTCTCTGAAAAACAAAAGTGGTTTTTCAATTCAATTTTATGATTTTATGTTTTTCAGACAACTTTTTCACCACTTGTACCTGGGTTTAAGTGGTGTTTGTATCCTTTGTTTTCTTCAACTTATTCCCTTTTTGATCTTTTTGTCTTCTGTTTTGTGTAGGCATCTTCCCTTTGGCCTATGGACTCGTATCCCGAGAGAATGTGGACAATTGGATGTGTTTCTTTGACAAATTGAAACTTGTTTTGGACCCACTGCGGCCTTTAGCATTCATTTCAGATCGGCATGATGGATTGGTGAAAAGGTGTCCCTATTTTGTTTCCTCTTTCGAAGCATGTTTGGTGTTATTACCATCTGAAGAATAATGTGCGCACTCAGATCCGAAAGAAAAAAGAAGATTACGCTCAAGCAATGAAGGTTTTTCAAGATTGTTTTTACTCATCCACAACTCAAGGTTTTGATGATGGCATGGCGAAGCTGTTGGAGTTGGGTTGTCACTGTCTCTATGAATACTTAGATGCTCTTCCAAAAGAGAAATGGTCTAATGCATATTGTGAGAGTTTCCGGTTTGGAGACATGTGCTCCAATGTTGTCGAGGTTTTCAATTCTTGGATTCGAGAGGAGAAGAGTCTTCCCATTTCTACTTTGGTGGACCGTCTACTTCTGAAGATTATGGAGCTGATGATGGGAGGTTAAGGTTTGAATGGACCTAAGTATCAAGGTCCAGTCTGTCCTAAGATTGAGAAGTTGTAAATAAAACTGATAAAACCCAGGTATAAGTGTGTATAACTGGTTATGCCTGGGTATTGGGTATTAGTGGTTATGATGCTAGGATTTTACGAAAAGAGTGCACATGTATACCTAACTCAACTTCAAGAGCACCTGTGTATAACTGGTTATACCTGGGTATAAGTGGTTATAATGCTAGTGTTTTTATGGAAACAGAGTTGATATGTTGGGTACAAGTGGTTATAATGCTAGGATGTTTTATGGAAACAGAGTAGATATGTGTTCACCTCTTTGTCCGAAAGCGTATCCAACTTCGATTCAAGATTAGGTGATCCATCTAGGAGATTCCATCTAGCAAATACCGGCAAGTGTTCGCTGCCGTCCTTCCTTTGAACACCCTCCATGTCGATGTGTTCAAGTAGAAAATACTACAACAAAGAGAAACATTGATCTTATGTCAGACATGAATCATGTTTTTGAAATCATTGCAAGGATTAGAGGAACTCACCAGAAGGTAAAAAGTACACCCATTGACGTTGTATGGTGTCTTATACGTCGAACTCACGCTTTGCATCAGGTGTTCATGGATCAAGTCAGGCCATGAGATCTTGTTAATGGCTTCTAGTGACTGAACACAATTGAGATACTTTATGTTGACGTACGATGCATTGATGGTCGGTAAGAAGATCGTGCACATCATAAATAAAATCATCAATCTGACGAAGTCCATTTCTTTTCCTACTACATTCGCAGTTAGTCTAATCCCTCTCTCAATGTCGCTTTTCAAAAGCTTCACTTTGCTTTTCTTGTTTCATTTTTCATCAAATGGAGGGAAAATGTTGTGTAAAACTCAGACTCACTTAAGTCACGGTTTTCCTTTGGCGAATATTTCTCCAAATCTTCTGTGGTCATCAACAATCTCCTAATAGAGAAAACAAGGGCAAAGCAGTTTGGATCCGACTTCAACAACTGTCCACCCATCAGAAATTTCTTCGAATCTTCTTTATAGTTTGAGATTAGTTGATACAAGACCTTTGGAGCCTTGTTAACTTCAGCCCTACTATCATATAGCCTATTCTTGTTCTCAAGAGCTTGAACAAAATCAGCAAAAGGAGTCTCATGTAACAGAGCGAGTGCTGAAGGACAGATCACTAAATCAGCAAGCAAGTCGATGGTTAATCCCAAACCCGACTGGAAGGTCTTGAAAACTTCCTTTTTTGCTTCAGTTTGGTGTTCCTACATACTTGATAGAATTCTTTGTACATTTGCTTTTCTTACCCTTCTAGGCGGTGGTTTGCTTCCGCCTCCTTCATCTACACCTTTACTTTGTTTTGTTTCACTTCCTATAAAAAAACATAAATCAAATTTAGCCAGTTATACCACTTGTACCTGGGTTATCAGAGACGTTTCTACCACTTGTACTTCATTCATAATAACTTAACCCAAACTGGGAGTCATTAACTGACAGAATAAAAACTTTACCAATACAAACACCTAATATACATTTGTACCCAGGTTTTACTAATAAAAAATTATTCTAAAACAAATTTTACAAGAACAACTAAACCCAAACTTTAACTGACAGTATAAAAACTTAACACAAACAAACTATAATCTGCATTTGTACCCAGGTTTTATTAAAACCCAATTTCATACAAATCAGAACCTAAAATTGAAATTGAACTAAACCCAAATCAAATTTCATACAAACCCTGTAAATTTCATCAATAGTATCACAACAGAATCCAAACCCTGTAAATTTCATCAATAGGACAACAACAAAAATCCAAACCCTATAAAAATTGAAATTCAACTAAACCCAAATCAAATCCAAACCCTTTAAAAATTGAAATTAAAACAGAAATCAATTCTAAGGTTAGGGTTCTTACTAGTTTTTGGACTCATTTTAACGCTGTTGTTGGTGGTTACGTTGTTTATTGGTGGTTACGCTGTTGTTGGTGGTTACGTTGTTGTGGTGGTGTTAGTTTTTGTGTCTGTGTGTGGTGGTGGTGGAGTTGTTGGTAGTTGTTGCTGCTATTGGTTTGTTTCTTCGCTGTTGCTGCTATTGGTTGTTGGTTTGTTGTTGTTGTTGTGGTGGTGGAGGAGATGGGTATGGAGATTGTGGTGGTTTTGTGGTGGAGAAGAAGAACGTTGATGGCTGGCGATGAAAACAAGGAAGAGTTAATGGTGGAGAAGAAGAACGTTGCTGCTGGCGAAGAATACAAGGTGCAGTTAATGAAGAATGTCGAAGAAAGAAAGAGGACGGTTTTAAAACTGAAAGGGTAATAACGTCCTTTTTTGTTATGACGTGTCCTTTGTCTTTTAGATAAAGGAACTTTTAACTGTCTTCTATACCAAGTCCATATGATCAAATTTATGAACATAAATTGGGGAGGATATATAATTGTGATATCTTGTGGTTGGTTTTTTTTTGTAATGCAGAAATACTGTTTAATACCTTGAGATACTTTCTAGAATCTGCACATCAATCAGACCTTATACTTTCTAGCTTCAAACCGTCTTCTTATCGATAAGCTCGCACATTAAGAGCAAGCACTATGGTTCCCCTTGAATAGAGAATTCTCTATTGAATAGAGATAGGCAACTACTATGGTGCAAAATTTCCCTATTGAATAGACATAGAGATGGACTTCTCTATTGCCTGCTACCGATCCGTAGCAGGCAATAGCAATAGAGATGCGAGGCGGAAATCCAATTCTCGTAAAATTTTAAAAAATCCTTATAAAATTTTCCGTGCGGAAATCCAATTCCCATAATTGGGATGTGGCGGAAATCGAGTTTCCGTCTCGAAATAACTAGGACCACTGTGGTTGCATTTTTTCGACATTTCTGCCATTCCATATCTCTATTTAATAGGGATGGCTTGTGGCACCATAGTGCTTGCTCTAATAGCACGTACACTTGATCTCTCTTTTTCTGTCAGATGCTTTATCTTTCTGATATTATGGATGGGCCTGGATATGACCGTGGCCGGCCTATAAAGATTTTTGTTATGACCTAAGTGAACTGCTTAAAAAAGAATCGTGCTTTGAGCCACCCATAAAATCTGCACCCCCTCCCGCCCTCGAAATTACTTTATAGCCCTTGCTATGAAATGTCTAAGTTATCCCTCAATTAACACTAGAAATTACTAGTATACCCTTTAACTAATTAACCTATATATTCTTAATCCTATCCCTAAAACAAAAAAAAACTTCTCTTCACAAAAAAAAAAACTTCTCTTCTTCTTCTTCTCTAAAACCAAAACAACGAAATTCGTCGCGAAA
>JAJJMA010273222.1:0-16560 GCA_023529015.1 Papaver nudicaule | reverse complement strand
ACTAGTAATCAAACTCATCAGCACGAAAGTCTTTAGGATCAAGAAAAAAAAAACATCTTATTTAACTAACCCATCACATTTTTAGACATGTTCCTCCCAATACCATAATAATTTAAAGAAAGTCAAAGTACAATTAAGAGTTCTCTACCCTTCTACTATAAACAAAACTAAGTCAAACAAATACATTCGATTTTAATACTTCTGTTCTTAAAGTGACTACGATACCCTCCAGAAGAGTACAAATTCTTCCTTATCTTCAGGTCATTAAAGTAATTACGCGAAGAACATAGCTGAGAAGAAGTAAAGAACCAAGCTTTAGAAAATCAGATTCAGATCTCTTCTCTTCTCCTTCTACTCCCTCCTCTTCAAGAATTTTGCTATTTATAAACCTTAATCTTTCTCTGCTGCTGATTTTCAGTCCTAAAAAACCGTCCAAACCCCCAAAGAGAATGAATGGGTAAAGTCTCAGTAATAATCTACATTTCAGTAGCTTTATTACTACTTTTTTTAATTTCCCATTCACCAAAAGATAAACACTCAAACAAGCATCACCGGCGTCTTAAACTCCGATCATCTTTTAAGTTCTCAGACAACAAACATCATGAACCTATTCAGTTTGATCCAATTATAGCTGATATTGAACGTCGTCGTGAAGATAGAGAATGGGAAAGACAGTATTTTGAACATAATCATAAGGATTTTGCTGTACACCACGATGAAGACCATCCTCATGACCACCATGATGATCATCATGGTGGTCATGCAGCAGCACAGGGAGCTGAAGGGCAACCTGAATGGGAAGACTTTATGAATGCTGAAGATTATGTGAATGATGAAGATCGGTTTAATGTAACGAATAGGATATTAAGTTTGTTTCCTAAGATTGATTTTAGTCCCGCTGATGGGTTTATTACTGAATCTGAATTGACTGATTGGAATTTAAATCAAGCTCATGAGGAAGTTATGCATCGTACTGATAGAGATTTGGAACTGCATGATAAGAATCATGATGGGTTTGTTTCTTTTAAGGAGTATGAAGCTCCTACTTGGGTCAAAAATGCAGGTCAGTTAGGGTTTTCCCTCTTTTTTCAGTTATTACTTAAATTTGGTCAAATTTAAAGACTTGATTTTGGGTTTTGGATTATGGGTTCTTTCTTGATTGTGAAAATCTGAATTAGTGTATGAACCTTGAAGATATAGATGCTGTTTGGTTTCGGTCATTAGTCATTGATACAAAATTGAGTCAAACTTATTGGAGTGAGGGTTTTGAGTAAATTAGTAGTGCCAATTTAGGGGTTACTTATATCTGGTCTAACATACTGGTTCCATTCGGGGTCGGTAATGAGTTTCTTAGTGTGAATGTGTGTGAGTTATCATTTGATCAGGTTTTTTTTGTGGGGGCAACTGTGATGTGCTTTTTATAAATGAATGTTAGCTTGAAATATTTTAATCTGCTTTTAGTTGCTGGTACATGGTTTGTTTGCTCAATTTTCAATTAGGCTGTTAAGGTTGATATCAGGTCTATCAAGTAAAAAGTTTTTTGAGCTCTGGTGTAGTTATTCAGGTGTTTTTACATGAGGTTAAGCTATTATCATGCTGTTCTGGTAGCACACTGATGAAAAAGGCCTAACCTTGTTTCATGTTTGGTAACGCATAATGACTGCAACTGTTTGTTTGCCCAATTCTCAATTAGGCCGTTAAGGTTGATATCAGGTCTATCAAGTAAAAAGATTTGTGAGGTCTGATGCAGTTATTCAGGGCATTATTGTCTTTACATGAGGTTGGGCTATTAACATGCTGTGCTGGTAGCACAGTGATGAAAAGGCCTAACCTTGTTTCATGTTTGGTAGCACAAGATGAAAAGGACATATCTTGTTTCATGCTGTTATGGCAGTGCCAAGATGGAAAGGCCAAATCTTGTTTCATGCTGTTATGCAGCGGCAAGATGGAAAGGCCAATTCTTGTTCTATCATCCTCGGTCACTAGACTTTGGATGTGTGTTGCATCCCCTAGAAGCCAAATGGTTTGAGTATAAGTTCATAATAGGTGTATCTATAAAGTGCAAGTGGTTCAACATGGAAACCTTTCCTTTATGATCCGCGCTTTATAGCGTTAATCATTAGGTGCCTTGTGATATTCTTTATCCGTAGTGTTCATATCTTATCATTATTTGTTTCTGGTAAGATATACTGCCTCCTTTTTAGATTACCTTTTATTGATAACTGATCTTTGTTATGCATGTCAGATAACAATTCATTTGGGTATGATATGGGTTGGTGGAGAGAAGAGCATTTCAATGCTTCAGATGCTGATGGGGATGGTTTACTTAATCGAACAGAATTCAATGAGTAGGCTTCCACTTGCATTTATTTTTCGTAACTTCTTATTTCTTAAGAATACACTCTTGATTCGCCTCTCCTTGTGTCACTAGCTTTCTGCATCCAGCTGACAGCAATAACCCTAAGCTAATTGAATGGTTGTGCAAGGAGGAAGTGAGGTAAAAACAGATCCTTCAAGTCTTTGTTTGTGACTTTGTGTACATGCAGCATCTTTTCCTATTTCAATCATAGTTTCCATTGTCATCTAAAAAGGAAGTCGAACAAAGGATGTTTATTCTGTTTCTGACTTTTTTTTTATGCTTTGTGTACATGGCAAATTGTTGGGTTTTACTTCATAGAGAGAGAGACACAGACAAAGATGGGAAGCTTAACTTTAAAGAATTTTTTCATGGAATGTTTGACTTGGTGCGGAACTATGATGAAGAAGGCCATAACGCTACACATCACTCGGACTCTGATGATTCAATGCAAGCACCTGCCAGGGTTTTGTTTCGGCAGATTGACCTAGATGGCGATGGGTACTAACCAACATAACTTTATTTTTGTTGTCACCTAAGACCCAAGTGTTTTGTTTTTACTTTATTAATGAAGCTGGCCTTTACCTTCTTGTCTTTCAGATTTTTGTCGGACAAAGAACTGTTGCCAATAATTGGCAAACTTCATCCATCAGAGCGGTACTATGCTAAACAGCAAGCAGATTACACCATCTCACAGGTAATTTTTGAATTGAATAAATGTCTTCTTTTCACTAGAACATCTGCAGATACTGCATACTTAGTATAATTTCTAGTGGTTATTAGAACTCTGAATTCTAAAATTGCTTGTTTGATTTACTGAAAAAGACATAATAGTAATAACACAAACATTAACAGTGAATAAGATTATTGGGATAAAAGAATCATTTTCATGTTAGGAGTAACAATAAAACATGGGTTTTTCTTATGTTTCCGAAATGGGAACTTCATCTGTTTAATGAAATGTCTGATTTTGCAGGCTGACTCTGATAAAGATGGTCGACTATCGTTGGCTGAAATGATTGATAACCCTTATGTGTTTTATAGTTCTATATTTAATGATGAAGAGGACTATGAGTATCACGACGAATTCCGTTAATTCCAAGTTCTTTTGTTGTGTTTATTATATTCTTTCATGAAAGATAAAAGAGAAAGAGCATAGGACATTAGGATTTTTATACCAGGTTTGCAGGATTTTGTTACACATTTACTGTTCAAATTCATTCGGCAAGTTGTGTTATATAAATACTACAAACATTTTGTCACAAAGTTCATGTGGGTATATTGTTATCAAAGTTAATTCATCTTTACTTTCTATTTGCATTTCTTGCGCTAAATTCTGGTCAATTCTTGCCCTAAATTTTGCTCATTATATGTTTCCTGGGGACCTGTTGCCATAGCAATGGCTTTTAATCTCTAATAACACAGGTGAGATTTCGAAGCAAACAAGGGATCTCAGCCAAAATTGATTGCTAATGTTCATCAATGTAGTTCTCTACTTCACTTCCTACAAGGTTACCATGATATGACACCCACTTGGTACTTTGGACTTCCTACAAGACAAAGGCTACCAAGAAATGACACCCACTTGGTACTTTGGTGGACAGCCACCCACAGACATGGTACTGTTACTATACTTTAGCATGAGTTCATGCAAAAATGGGGGGCCAAACCGAGAGATGTTTAATCATCTTGCAGAGAATCACAAAGAGCTAAACATAGTGGAAAAATAAGAGTCGTGATTCTGGGGCTTCAGAAAAAAGTGAAGCCCCTGAATAATTGGCTCCACATAGCAATTTGTCTCTCCCCCTATGTAATTTGTTTTTAAATACCAAATTTGTCCTTTATGTTTAGTGTTTAACTTAACTAAACTAAACTAAACTGATAATCAAATTAATTAAAACATGATTAACAAACTATCTTAAGTCCTGATTTTCCAAAAACTTAACACTTTTTTTCCCCCAAAATTAATCAGTGAGAGAAGAAGAAGAAGAAGAAGAGAGAAAAAAAAAAACCAATTTTTTTCAAAACCCCAAGTTTGATTCTTTCAACCAAAATGAGTGAATCAAGCGCCGAAATGGAGCTAGAAGTATCTCCTTCCATTGACGACACCTACCTTGAAAGACACATGAAGGAAATGAAGGATTATACAATTTCTTTGATGGTAAAAAGTTTGTAAGCACATGTGAAGACTTTTTCGAGAAATACGAGGTTGATCCTGCAGAATACGAACACCAGAGGGTCCCCAATGAAGAAGAACCTCAAGAAAACAATCAGGTATGGTTTTATTTCTCTCAAGAAAGTTGAAATCACGTAAAAAATGAGATTTTTGTGAGTTCCAGAAGGAACTTACGGCTTGGAACAACCGCCGTATGTAGGACTTACGGCTTAAAGTTCTTCAGATCCGAGCCGTAAGTCTACAATTTGGGGATTTTCGAAGCCGTACATAAGTTACGGATATGCCCGACGTGATCTTACCAGACGTAAGTTTGTGCATGGGAATATTCAATGCCCATACTTACGGCTTTAAGTTAGTACTTACGGCTTATAACCTTGCGACCACCAAGTTTTTTAGCCATAGTTACGACTTCTACATTTGTGACCTTAGTGGCCGTAAGTAAAGTTACATCCTCTAAAGGAGCACCAATAACCGGCCGTAATTACTCCTGTCTGATAGAATAGTTTTGTGTTTTTCGAAGAAGGTTAGTTACGGCTTGTTATGAAAGTATCGGTTAGAGCCGTAACTTATCTACGTCTTATGTTCGCAGACGTAAGTTTACAATGATGACTAATTTAACACCTTCTTATTTTTTTTTATGTTGTGTAGATTGTGCCAATAATTTTTCCAATCGATAATCAACCATGGGCTTCTCGTGTTTGGCATGACACCACATATCACTATGCACCATTTGTCAAAAACATTGTAAGTGTATCCTCTTATGCATATGAAAGTGTGTATAACTATTATTTCAAACGTTTTGTTATCTAATTTGTTTTTTAATGAAGACATGGTTGAGTAAGGAAGAAGCCGTCGACTGGGCTATTGCACATGCTAAAGAGAAGATGTGCATGATAGTCAAAGGAAGCTGTGTGGTATATAACCGTTTTCAAATGGTGTGCGAGTGTAGTGGTATATATAAGAGTCATGCCAAAAAGGGTAGCCTGCCGAAGCCCAAGAAGTTTAAGAGAAAGTCGTCAAAAACCTTCACAAAGAAATCGAATTTCCCCTTCAAACTTCAATTTGCTCAAAACAAGAATAGTGGGTTATGGTTTTTGAAGACGGTAATAAACGGTTGTCACAACCACGATCCACCGGAGAGTTTTCATAAACATGATTGCGCCACAAGGTTAACTCCCCATGAAAGAACTTTAGTGAATTGGATGTACGAAAGAAATATCCCTCCTCGTGATATTCTTGGCAACCTCCAACATATAAACCCGGAAAATTGTTCGAATTTGAGAACAATTTACAACGCCACCGCTAAAGCGAAGAGGGTCAAATGGCAAGGTAGGTCTGAGATGCAACAAAAACTTTTTGAAGCTTTGAAAGACAAATTCACTTGTTACTTCGAGGAGGATGCGGATCGCAAAGTGACCCACATGTTTGTTGCTCATCCAGAATTTATAAAATTGGCACGGTGCAATCACCAAGTTCTATTGTTGGATTGCACTTACAAAACCAACAAGTACAATCTACCTCTCTTGAATTTAGTCGGTCAAACATCTACAAAGCAACCTTTCCCCATCGGCTTTTGTTATATGACGGACGAGACCAATGAAAGCTATGTTTGGGCATTGAAACAATTGAAGTACATATACCATGAAGATCATTATCCTAATGTCATCATTACGGACAAAGAGCAAGCCTTGATGAATGCAATCAAGAGTGTTTTTCCGGATGCTCACAACATGCTTTGCACTTTTCACGCATGGAATAGTGTACCAGTGAAGTGCAAGCCTCTTATCGCACCAACAATGAAAGAAGAGTATATCAAAGCTAAGAAACTTTCGCAACCGAAAATGAAGGAGAGGTTGGAGGAGTTGAAAAAATTAGAAGAGTTCAATAAAGATGAATGGGCAAAGTTGTTAGTACAATGGGATGACTTGGTTTGGGCACTCACAATCAAGGAGTATGAAGAAAAGGCAAGCGAGATGTTGACATATTGGGATCGTATCCCCGAAGTTAAAAGGTACTTGAAGGAGGAATGGTTTGACCCTCACAAGCATCGGTTCGTCGCGGCTTTCACCAATCAACACAAGCACTATAAGAACCAAGCAACAAGTTCCGTGGAGTCCTCTCACGCCCGGTTCAAAAAGAATCTTTTAAATGGTGATGGTGGATTTGTTAAGGTCTACAATGCCATGAAAAGGTATTTCAAAGGTGATCTAGATAGGATTAAGGGAGAATTTGAATGGAATCGAATGAATAAGCACACCAAATACCTTAACGAACCTTGTCTAGATGGAATCACCCATTTTGTGTCTCATTGGGCTATCGAGCAAGTCATGAAGGAAAAAGGGAAAGCTACAAAGGGTGAATACGACCCAAATGTGTGTATTTGTCCCAACATGTCATCCATGGGACTCCCATGTTGCCATAGAATAACGACTTACGAAGACGGTGTGATCCCACTTGGCGAGATCGATCCATTTTGGAGGCAACTCTCATTCCAAGAACAAGTCCTCGATGACGATTTCAGGGGAGAGTTTGATGAGACATATGAACATGAAGCAATGATGGAGTATTGGAAGGACATTAATATGGGACAAAGGCAATCTTGGTGCGCTCGGTTTCGTGCATGGGCTTATGCACACACACTAGATGTGATCTTTTTGAACCGGATAAAAAGAAGAATGGTAGGGGTAGACCTAACACCAAGGTTCCCCGAAGAGTTGCCCGTGTGAATGCAAGAGAGAGAAATATTAAGTCAAAGACAAGAGACCCCTCGGGCTTTGAGTTGTTGAAGCAACAAGAGAGTGAAGACTTCGAGATGATGAAGAACTTGGAGGAGGTAAAGGGTTTAGACGACATGGATTGCACCCTTCAAGCATTTGTCAACAACAACAAACGTAAACGACCTCCAACGGAAAAAGCTTCAACAAGTCGTCAACCCAATGTGAAGGAGATTCCCACTCCAACAAAAGGGAATGTGAAGGGCAAAGACAAGGGGATTCCAACACAAGGGAATGTGAAGGGAAAAGATGTGAAGGGCAAAGGCAAGGGTTTGGCAACATCCCCCGAAAAAACAATAGAAAGGATACCAATCAAAGTTTTGAAGCGGAATCGCACCCCGGTGGTGAAGAAGAGAAGCACCCCGATAGCTAAGAAGGAAAGCACCCCGGATGTGGTTGTTGAAGAGCTTGACAATAGGAGGGTTTTTAAGCATGGAAAGGAGGTACGCCACGAACCTCGTGGAATGAATAGAACCCCTCTAAATGAACTTGGTAACATCCATAGGCCTTATCACATGATTTATGATGAGTGGATGGAGCAACTCCCCTCTATAATTCATGACTACATAATCTCCATGGAAGATGTAGAGGACGATGGAAATTGTGGTTACCATGTTACATCGGAACAGCTAGGACCCTTTCCCGGGGTGAACCAACCCACCTATGTTAGGATGTTGTTGCATGCAAGATTAAATAGAGAGCCGGATGTTTACTACTATTTGTTGTCGAGTGATGGTGAAGACAATGATAGACTAGAGGAAATGAATAGGAAACTCATCGGGAGAGGTGATCTTATGTCAAGTGGAAATTGGATGGCATTTCCGGAATGCGGGCACTTAATGCCGATGAATTCAAATGCGTTGTTCACTATTTCTCCCGTGGTGGTAATAACACGTACACTCCCCACTATCCGAGGTATAGTCAACAACATGGAGATCTTGGCAAGCCTAGACGTCTTGTGATTGCACAAATTGGAGGCAATCATTTCATAGGGCTTAAGTTAGAAGTTGGTTGTCCATTACCACCGTTGTCCCCTACAACTTTGCACAAAGAGATAGCTAAGGAATGGTGTGGACAATACGAGACGGAAATGAACACTTGGGATGCTTTGTTATCGTCGCAAAGAGCCCAACAACCCCAACAACCGTGTAGAGATTTGACCGCTGAAGAAGATGAAGAGTGAATATGTCAATATTCTAAGGAATGTTCTTCAATCTTTTTGTTGGTGATAGATGTTTTGTGTTGTTCCTTTTGTTGAATCATGATGAATGTATTTTGGATTATGGAAATATTTTGGCAAAAACTTGATGTTTTCAAGTTTTGTTTCATGAAATTCAATACTTACGGCTGTAGTTTTCTAGCCGTATGTTCTTTTACGGCTTCTTCCCTGTACTCCATTGAAGATGTAACTTAACTTACTGTAAACACTCCAATTTTGCATTTACTGAGCCATGTTTCCGCAAGATCATCAAAGGCAATAATTAATTAATCATATGCGTCGTCCGCTAAGTCTGATGCTTGAGTTAGGTGAGTCGTTACCGATACCCACTAGCAAGACTAGGAGTCTACCAGGCCTTAAGCCCGTTAGCAATGAGGACCGTCCATAACCCTGTTCTAAAATCGTTTTTCTCTTGTACTAGAAGGTAGAGGAACTTTTCGCGAGTTCGTAGCCTTTTGAATCAACCAAATCCGAGGTTCGTAGCTCAAGATATGTCCAAAATGGTGAAAAGTGTCAAAATCGGGCCCAAAAACCCATTTTAGGCCCACTGCGGGTACATTAAGGCCTCAGCCGAATTTTCACTCAAAAAACCCTACATTTTCATTAGTCGGCCGCCGTTATTAGCTTCGGTTCCAAGTATTTCCATGTTGACTAAAATTTGAGGAATTAAATGATATCTTTCGTAAATTTGGAAAATGAGATAAAATAAAATTTGAGATTTTTACTAATTGGAATGAATTTTAATTAATTTGGTTAGAATATTTAGGTTTGAAATGTGAATCGTTCGATGGAAATCATTTAATCCTAAGGTCCTAGTTATTTGGAAAACAATATAAATAGGGAGCTAATTTTTGGGTTTAGGAGGAATTTGGAGGAAAAATTTTGGGAAAAAAAGAAAAATTAACTAGAAAAGTTAGTGGAGAATTATTGCGGGCTAATACGATCTTGCGGAAACACCGTTGGGCAATCTAAGTAACATTTTTGGCTTCCCGCTGAAAACAGGTGTATCCTATATCCATTTAATGTTTTTGTTCATTAGTAAGATAACATGATGATGGCGCATGTGAACATGTGAATGTTGGCTATTGATACAGTAATTCAATACTTTTCTTTTAATTCTCATGTAAATCTTTCCCTTGTGAAATCATTATTGTTTGCAAAATCACATGTTAGTCTGCCTTCCATCACATATTTACATTTGCTCATTACATGCTTAGTGCTTAGCCGATTTACTCCATCGCATACGACGCACTTTGAATTAATCCTTGGGGAGAATAGTACTGTTCCGCGGCCCTTTCTTAGAATCTGTTTAATTCACCTGTTCCATATCCTGCGGTGGTACTTTAGAGATTTTCTGTTTGATAATTAATTAATAATGTTAATGATAATGAATTGAATGATCGCTAATATTGATATTGAATTGAATTTAATGATTTTGATTTTATTTAATACTACGGATTTTTCTCATTGATAATTAATTGTTTGTTTTTTTTTTTTACAGGTGCTAGATTATATTCTATTTATTCGATAATTATTAGTGCATTAAATTTTGTACACCGTTATATATTCTTGCAATCGAAACCCTAAAACCCCAAATATAAAGTAGATGCCAATCTTTAGATTGGGCGGTCCAGGTGCCTCACACCTTCCCGGTCCGTAATTTGATTCCCGAACCCGTCATACTAGTGCCTTTTTTGGGTCCCAACTCCCTTAGTTGGGTGGCGGCTTCGATTATTAATTCCAAGTGCATTTTACCATTTTAGAGACTTAGAGGTCTTAACGGGTTCTCGTCCCGTGGATTTCGACGGTATCTACACTTACAGCTACTCATTAGTGCTCCACTGGAGATGTAACTTAACTTACGGCTGCTACAAGAGTAACTGCAGTAGCCGTAACTACTCCTGTCCGACCAAAAAAAAATAATTATGCAACATACATTTTCCATCAAATAAATGCTTTTTTAACTCTTACATAGATGCCTTACATATTATTTGTTACCACATCATCACGACTTACTTATATCAAGTCACCATTGCTACCGTGAAGATTCACAAAAAACTTCCTACATTGCCTATAATGAGCTTCATATTTGAACTCCTTTTTGTGCAATCGACGCCATTCCGTTAGAGCCCTCTTGACAATGTCTTCATTGGTTTCGCCCTCAAAACGACAACATCGGTTGATGAATTTCACTAGTTTCATGAATTCACGAACCCGTCTTTGAATTTTAAACCATCGACACATGAGCGCATATTTTGTCCGTGTCATTGGATTTTTGGTTTCTGTCCAAAAATCAGCAGTAATGTCCCACCAGGTATCCGGAGGCAAGCCGCACTCCAAGTTTCCTTTGAAAGCCCGAAATTGCTCCTTCGTCGGATAGTAAATGATGTAGTTTGCGCAAAGAAAAAAATCTTCCTTCTGTGTAAACTTTGAACCAGCAACAGGTCGGTGAGCCATTTTCAGATTACTAAATTTAGAGTAAAGAGATAAAGGTTACTATGGAACAAAAGAAAAGAGACTTTGGAAGAGTTTGGTTTTGGAATGTGAGAATTTTCTGAAAAAATGGTTGGGTTTTATAGGAAAACAATGTCCAACGGCTCTAAACTTTTCAAAAAAGAGTCGTTGAGCCTCAACCACTTGTTACAATTAGTTTAATACATTACCATTCAAAAATTCAAAATTTGAATTTGCACTTACGGCTGACAACGATACAGTATAACCAGACGTAGATAACTTACGGGTACCAATAACCTATCTACGGCTACTAACTTTGCGAAACCAGGTTCACTGAACTGTACCAGACTTACGGCCACTAACTGGAATTCACACCATGACGTAAGTAGTTTACGGCCACTTACAGTCATTATGACGCTGCCGTAAGTCACTTACGGCCTGGAACCTGAAATCGTTGGCAGACGTAAGTCTGCCTGAAAACACAAATACCTTTTCCTGTCACCTATCAAACATGAATAATCAAACAAACACCAAATAATCCATTAACAAATAAAAACATCCATCCATAAACTAAAGATCAAACATCCATAAACTAAAGATCAAACATCCATAAACTAAAGTATCCCTAATATATCCAAACAAACTAAAATAACAGCCAAATTCATAACACAAGTTTTTGACTCATAAAAACATAAGTTTTTCACTCATAAGCCTTTTCTTTGTTTTTTGCACCACAGCCTTTTGCTCCAACACGACCCCCACGAGTGCGAGGACCATCACCGGGAGAAAGACTACCCCTTGGTTCACCAATGTGAGGACCACCGCCTCGAGTTCTACGGTTGAATAGCCCCTTCCATAATATCTTCTTCTTCTTCAGTCTCTTCATCCGAAACTTGAGGAGGCTGGCGAGAAGATGAGGATTCACGCGACCTCTTGGTACCCCTATAGAGGTCTTGAAAAAGCAATTCCCCTTTCGGTGTAAGGTCATGAATTCCTTCGATTTGGTTCTTAAGGACTACCTGTTTACTGGTGCTCATTGTTTTGCCACTAGAGATGTGGGCACACATACTCTTTACCAATATTTCCACTCGTTTTTGCTGCAAATAACATAAGTAGGATTAGTTTATGACCAATGAAAACTACGATGAAATAACATTGATGAATTTATAGTGTGCATACCCCAATTTTTGCCATTTTACTCAACAACTCCAACGATTTCTTCCCCTTCCCTTCAACGACCTTCTTGAGTTTGGCTTTCTCTTGTTCGATCCATCGCATTGCTTTCGGATCATGGTTGATCACATAAGGATGACCCCAATGGTAGAACCATGGCAAATAATCTGGTGTGGCATCGGTTGTGCCCAATGCAGGAATCAACTCGCCTCTACGGATCAAGTATTGTGGTTCATGACGATTGTTCCATACAGTCGTTGATGGAGTTGGAGAATATGACATTTTGATGTAGTTGTTGTCAATTTTAGTACCATCCTCTATCTTTTGCAATTTGAAGTTCTCATGATGAACAACAGTTTGAACACAACCAATTTGACGGAGACATCGCCTAGGATTAGTCATCACAAACCCATGAGGATGATAGATAGGCCCGTTGTAGTCAGCAAGTGGTGAAAGATCACGATTGTCTTCCTCCGTCTCCGGGTCTATACGCATGTAAGGATCAAACACCACTTGGGATGCTTCTAAGGCGTCTAACTGTTCCCTCAACCTATCTTCTGATGCTTCTTTCTTACTTGGTTTTGTTCGAAGGGATACTTCATACCTGTCGGGAGATCGTCCTTAGGATCATCATCCTCATCATCCTCACTAACCTCATCAACCTCAGGAATCTTGTTCTTTTTCCAGTGTCGGTTCAGTCGTGGTCGTATATTAAGTGTTGGAAAATGGTCATAAAACCATGACTGCAATTGAAAACATAACGTTGGGTTACAAATCAAATGAAAATGAACATAACATATTACGATAAAATGAAGATGGGAAATCAAAGATTACCTGTAAAATACCAACATTTCCAGCAATGTTGCTAGCACCCGCCCTCGAGGCCTTTCTAAGACTGTCTAAGAGGAAGGCAAGGGTTGCCGAACCCCACGAATAGTCGTGGGTGCCCTTAATGCTCCTCAACAACTGAAGGTAGCCAATATTCACCCGGTTTCCACTCTGGTCGGGGAAGAAAATGGTACCAAGTTGGTACAACAAGAAAGCTATGGCCACCTGGGTAGCCTTAGCATCAGAAAGTTCCGAGGAGGCTGTACCTCCGAACTCAAGCCTCACCTATCAAGCCTTACCTTTCGAACCAAGTCTTTTCTTCCGGTTTTTCTTAGGTCTTCCTCAGTCTGTGCTGAAGCAATATTGAATTCCTCCTCACATTTGGTTTGGTTCCACCCAAGAGTTTGGAAACATAGATTATACAATAATGGCCAAGCCATCCTTTCACTGTACCCTTCGTGAACCGCTTTTCCTTCAATTTCGAGGCCGACAATGGACTTCATATCGTCCAAGAGGAGAGTCATCTCGCTGAAGCCAAAATGAAAGGTGTCGGTTTCATGATAGTATCTCTCTCTCAAAGCAGCAGTCACAACACTATCATGTACAACCTGGGAATTCTGAATGCCAGGCCACAATGCTGAAGACTGAACCAGTTTCTGAACCTTTTCACATGCTTCAGTAATGCGCCAAACCCCGCCCTTTTGGTGCTTTAAAAGCAGAACTGCATTTTTATGATCCCAAATACAAAACGTTCCAATTTTAGCTTTTGAAAGTAAGAGTATAGTAAAAACAATTATAAGTGGGATAAGTATTGATTCATACCTCTTGCTCACAAACTTTTGCAGCCCATGAATGCTCGTAACCAATTAACACACTTGGATCCTCCGCCTCACCCCAACGTCTTAAGTCCTTCTTTTGTGGCAAAAACCCGTCCTTTGGAACTTTCTGATGTCTAGGTCCAGCTTTCTTAGGTTTCGTCCTTTCTTTTGTTTTTGGTAGCTATTGAGACGAGCTTGCTTGTGCTGGCTGTTGAGACGAGCTTGCTTGTGTCAATAACAGATTTGGCTGTGGTTCCTCAGAAACTACAGCAGCATAAATTGGAGCAACATCCTCCAATATTTGTTCACCGCTCCCACTTCCTCCCTCACCTGTCAGGCCTACCCTTGCACCTCTATTGCCGGCATGCAAATTAACACCCCCACGAGCTGGGGGGGGGGGAAGTGACAGGGGTTAGGTCATTAGCTCCCTTTTTCTTCCTCCTGAGGTAAACATGAGGTGAACAAGGACTGTTTGGGGAACAATAGAACAAACGAAAACAATTACTTACGACTACAAAGAGATTGAAGCAGGCAAACGTAACTAACCTACGGCTACAAAAACATTGAAGCAGGAAAACGTAACTAACCTACGGCTACTGATATGGATATCGTAAGAAGACGTAAGTAACGTACGTCTGCAAGTTATAAGGCATTAGCAGACGTAACTAGTTGCCATTCGAAATCCAAAAGTTACAGGAGTACCTACGGCTGCTAAGGAAAAATGTTTGGCGACGTAACTATACTTACGTATGCCAATATATACCTACGGCTGCTAACCATGCGATGCAACTATGGTTTCACTTAACTATACTTACGGCTACAACCGTGACGACCTACGTAGCCGTAACTAACCCTGTAACCGCTATTTTGCCCTAGATTCAGTTTTAAAAATTAATCTAAGCAACAAAAATTGAAATTGGAGAGATGGGTTTTCAATTCTTACCTCTGGGAAACCATTTCTGGGTTGGATTGAAATTGTTGAGGCAGTTGTAGTGGAGGTGGTAATAGTGGCGGTGGGTTTTCGGAGAAAACCGCTCTTGGTCGAGTGGGTTGTTCTTCCCCCTCCTTTGGTTTTGATTTCTTCGTCATGGTTTTATAGAATTTAATCGCCGATGAAACTATTCGTAATCGCCAATTAAGCGAGACGAGGAAATAGAAGAGAAGAAGAAAAAGAAAGGGGAAAGAGAGGAGACGTAGAAGAAGAAGAAGAAGAAGAAGAAGAATAAGATAAGAAAAGTGAAGCCCCTATTTCCTTTTAAGGGTTAATGTGCGTGTGTGTTTCGCACATGTGGGCAATTGGGTGCAAATATCGAGCATGAGTTGTTTTTGCGGGTGTAAATAGTAAATACAACATAACTACTGATTTCAAAATATAGATGATATAACTACTAATATTCAACCATTAAAAAACATAATTGGTTCACCCATAGATGTTTAAGTTTACACATAACATAAAAGAAGAACCGTACTCAACACATAATCAAAATCAACTAACATTTCCAGTTCCAAACCACGTTCGGCTGCGGATTAGTTCAAAGCTCGTTCTGCCATTGGCTTAGACAAGTGGACGAAGACGTTCTACTGCAACACAAATTCTATTGCGACAAGGAACGTCGTCCACCTCACCAACTCTCTTGCGTCGAAGATTACGAACTGGTCGTGCATTAAAGTCACAAGTGCAAGGGATGTAGCTGGGGCCAGGATCATTATCATCGCCCAATAGTGGTAGAATATTGAGACCTGGTAATATTATGGCAGGTACATACTCCCTTTCTGCACCTTGCTGTGGTAGTTGCTCAATAACTTGGCTAGTTTCATTTGGTTCAATCACAACACTGGACTCAGGAATCTCTACTTGCAGTATTTGAGTTGGTGCACCCACCGGACTTGATTCTGGTTCTCTGATGCGCAAAATATGGTAGAGAAACGTGAGAAAATTGTTTTCATTTCCACTTACGGCTAGTCACTTAAACCAGACAACAGACGTAACTTACTTACGGCGCCTATAATTAAGTTACGGCTGCTAACTTAGCGACACAAGTTTATTATGTACAACGTACTTACGGCTATTAACTCAAGTATCGAAAGCAGACGTAACTAACGTACGGCTACTAAACTGAACTTACGGCTTGGATCTGAAGCTTTAATGGCTTAACCTAAAATAGTACTTACGGCTAGTTGTTCTTCAGATGCGAGCCGTAAGTATCTCTGGTACTCGTTTTTTGATTTTCATGGAGTGAATCTTACCTAGTTTTAGCACCAAATCAATACCAAAGAGTGGGTTTAGATGCTTACCTTTGGTTCTCCATTGTTGCATCAGTGTTGGTTACATCCATGATCAAAACTCGAAAATGAGAAATATGGAAAGGAAATCGTGAAATGAAGAGAAGTAGGAGAGAAGAAAATTTTGATGTTTTGATTGTTAGGTTTTGATTTTTTTTGTGTGGGATATAAGTATTTATGTTTGTAATTAGGGTGGGGGTAAATTTGGGTAAGAATTAGTATAAATTAGTATAAGGATAACTTAGTCATTTCACGATGTTTTGACACCCCTTATAATGACGGGCTGGACATTTGAAGTAAAAGTACAGGGACTTCACTTTTTTGAAGCCCCAGAATCACGACTCAAAAATAATGTGATCTTCTCTTTTGAAACCAGGTCCATCATTGCTAGCCGAGGTTCAGAGTAAATGCACAGCCTCTCTTTTTTTCAGTTTAATGTGGCTGTTCTAGTTGTGTATGTAGCTAGATCTCATCTTTTG
>JAJJMA010273219.1:0-12820 GCA_023529015.1 Papaver nudicaule | reverse complement strand
TTCTTAGAGGCATCTCTCGCTATTTATACAAGATTTACATTAGTGCTATACAGCTAATACAGACGAGCTACGCTCTGACACTAATTTGTCTCTACCCGCCGACAAAGTATATCGCCGAGATAGTATTACTTCCAGCGAGTAAGTCTTCTTGAGGATAAGGATTGCTGACGAGGTTTCCACTGAGTCAACAAGTCAACCCTGACAATCTATCCGTTCTGACGAGTAATGAATGCTCAACTACTTCTCAACTACTTCTCAACTACTTATTACCTTCCCCCGCTGCACTACTCTTACTCCGCTAATACTGCCTATTCCGCCGACTCCTACTTCACATCTTACCGCTATGCCCAAGAATTGGGTACTTCGCCCACAGCTTCCACTGTTGATTCCATATTTCTCTTGAGTGACCTTTTGATACACCTTAGCCCTTAGGATGCTATTACTATGCAAAGGCATTTTCTACCCTTACATTTTGCCTCTTTCATCTCCAAGATCTTTGATCGCCGGAGGTGAAATTCTTCTTTTTCTCTCGCCGAAAATGCCGCACCACGTTCTCCACTTCTGCTTTGGTTACGCCGCACTTTCTCCACCAAATTTCCGTTTCACCACGTGTCCTTTTCTCAGCCTCCGTCATGCCACATGTCCTTCATGCAGCCGTCTGCACTTTATGACTGGTAACCGTTGATGCCCGTGATCTCCGCTACTTCCCCACGATTTGTAACCGCCGGGCGCCAGTTGAGTTTTCCCTTCCTATAAATACTAAGTTTTTTCACTCCAAACCTTTACCTTCTTCTTCTTCACTCGAGAACAATCATCTTCAGAGCTTTTTAAAACCCTAAACCTTCCCCTGCTGCTGCCATACTTTCCCTATTTCCATCTCCTGTCACCTTAAACTCACTATTTCTATTTCATCCCCTTTTTACTCTCTTCATCCTCTATCTTTTCCACTGTCAACCCTTACTTTGATCTTTTTACCCACTGTGCAGCCGGATTTGTTCATCTTCTCCGATCACTTCGATTTTCCGGTGCGCCGTTATTTCACCTGCATCCTTACTCTGATATCTTTTCTGCGCTCATGGCTTCTACTACTCAAGCTTCTTCTAGCTCTACCACTCATGTCGCTCAAATTTCCAACTCGCCCATCAATGAAGTTGAATCTTCTCTTGCTGCTACCAAAACTCTTACTCGCCCCTCCTGGAAGAAGTGGTCAGAGTATTGTGCTTATGATAAAGTGTTTATTGCTCCTTTGACTTTGACGCCCTTAAAGAAGGTAACAAAGGCTTCTACCCCTACTACTCTGGAAGATCTTCGAACGCCGGGCCAACATTGTGAGGGTGCAGTAACTGCTTATGGCACACTCAAGGCTGGAAAGGCGGATCTATTTCCTTTATACGATCCCGCCGATACGTTCATGTGCGATTTATTTCTGGCGATCAAGAAAAGTCCCTTCCAACTCACGGCGAATGCAATTCGCATCTTGGTAGAGTGGAAACTCCGCCGTAGCAACAAGACTAACTACCCGGATTTGTTTGAGGAGGGTAAGTTCTCTCCCGATGAGTATACCGTTGAGAATTTTTTGAAGCAATACGATGTTCTTCCTTCCTCCGTAAAAGGTGAGCCCTGGGCTTACCGCTTTGTTACCAAGAAAAAGTTTGCAAAGAAACCAGAGGAAGTCATGCTTGGTGTTGTAGACGCCAAGGAAGTTACTGGTACTACCACAACGAGAAAGAGTTATGAAACTGGCTGGACCAACATACCTTGCTTGCTGGAGGGCCCTTGGTTGCTAGGATGGTGTGATGCCGATAAGACAATCAAACGACTAGACTTCCCCGAGGAACACAAGCGCTTCAAGGATCATGACTTTACCCATTTGGACTGGGCGGAAGAGAAACAATATCTAGGCGTCGATGGCAAAATACAGGTGGATTCCCAGGGTAACTGGCTGGTGCTGTCCAAAAAGTCTACCAAAAGGACATCCTCCTCTCAGGTAATAAATATTTTACTTTCGGTAAATATATATCTATATTCCTCTCGCCGAGCTTCAAGAAAGGCAGAGCTGAAGATCTAGGAACAAGCATACTAAGTTTCTAATTTTAAAAATATATCACATATATTTTTAAAATATATATCTATATTTGCCTCTGCTTGTTTCAAGATCTGATAGGTGTGCCGCTTATTTGCAGAGTACTCCCGCTCTGACTCCTCAGGAAGAACTCCGCCAGACGCTGAAAAGGTTCAAAGCAGATGCTGCCGCCGAAGACTCTCAAGGCGAGTCCTCCGCTAACAAGGGAGACACTATGCTTCCGCCGTCCGATACTGTGCTGCCTCAGCCAGGCTTGCCTCGCACTCGGCGTTCCACTTCTGCTTCCATCACTCCTCTTTCTAAGAAATCTTCCACCAACTTAAAGGATAAAACCCCTGTTACCCACAATCTGGCAACCATCTCTGAAGAGAAAGACGGCGATACTGCGATGACTGACGCCGAGCCTGTGAAAGAATCTCCAAAAATTCCTCTTGGGCGAGAACCTATTGTTCCTCCCGCCAAGTCTGGCAATGAAGTTCTCATTCCTCCCGCTAGGGACATCCTTACTGGTCCATCTGGTAGTTCTAGCTCTCCTTTCGCTCTTACAAATCTTCATAGGATGCCTTTTAGCGGTAGAGATCCTGGGCTCCCAAGAAGGAGTGATACTGGCATGGTAGTAAATAGGCTCGCCGACTCTTTCTCCCGACTGCTTTCCTTGGAAGAAGAGAGGAATAGTCATGTTTCTCTTTACTATGAAGCCATGTTGAAGTATGCTACGACTGGCTTGGCCCATTCTTCAAATTTAGCCTCCGTCGCCCAAGGGTTGACTCCCCAAGAGCATTTTTTCATGGCCGCCGCGGTAACTATTCATTCCAATGTGCTCTTATTATTAGCTATTATGTCTGACTTTGCTGAACTCTTCTTTCGCTTCTGCCTCAGGGATTTCAACATTGTTTGAGTCTGATTGATACTTTTGACGTACAAGGCGATATGGTGAATTTCCTGTCTCGTGAAAACGAGGATCTCGAGCGCCAGTTGAAGGAAAAAGAGGCAGAAGCAACAAAGTGGCTCAATGCTAGCATCAAAGGGTCCACTGAGCGTGATGAACTTCAAGGTACTTTTCTCTTTTAACTCGTAGGTTCAAATTTCTTTGCATTTTAGTCTTTCGCCGAATCCCTTAGATCTTGCCCCTTCCAAGGTTGCCGTCAGCATTCTGACACACGACTGAAGCGAGCTGAAACCGAGATAGATAACTTGGCGAAAGCTAATGCTATGAAGTGCAATATGTTGTACGGCCAGGCTAAGACTATTGAGTGGTACCGCCGAGAGTTACATTATGTTAACGAATTAAATGTTAACCTTGATAATCTTCTCAAAGTTTCTCAAGCCGATCTAAAGTGGATGGAAAGCGAACGAGATAATGCCCGCCGACTAGCTGAACTTAATAACAAAAAGAAAGAAGCCGCCATTGTGGACCATATGAGAGCGAGCTCCTTACGTTTGGATGAGAAGGCGAGAGCTGATAAGCTTGCCTCTCGCCTTAATACTGTCATTTCTGAGAGAGATTTCGCCGAGCAGGAAGCGCAGAGGTGGAAAGATTTCTGTAAGATTCATGGCGATCGCGCCAGAGAACTTGACAACCAGCTAAAAGCCCAACTGCGGCAGGTGGCCACTGTATCCGGTTCTCCTGTTAACGCTAAGTTTGAATCCCATCTACAACTCCTTGTAGAAGCCCAAACTGGTGCTTGTAGGCACGTGAGCGAGTTGGAAGGTAGATTTCTAGGATAATTCTCCACCTGAGTCTTTATGTTGCCTCAGTTTCTAATTCTTCTGTTTTATCTTTGCAGAGCGAGTCAAACTATTGGAAGAAGAATTGAAGAAACAGTACAAAATCGTTGAGGATCACAAGCTCTGCACCTTCACTATTTCTGACTTGGCTGGGAAACTCGCCCATCATCATGGTTGTGAAGAAAGGCTAAATCAGGCTATGGAGGCTCACCGCCAATGTCCCGACCAGATCGCTGCACTAAACCTTCAACTTGAAGATCACAAGAAATGCCAAACCAGCATTGAAGGCCTTGAAAGTAAGGTGAAATATTTGGGTAAAATCCAAAGCTGTCTTCAGGCTGATTTGAGTCAAGCTCAGAGAGATCTTCAAGCTAAAGATGTCAAACATAAGGAACAAATTCTTCTCATGGACTTCCTCGTCGTTCAAGAGTATGTGAATGAAGAATATCCCAAGCTTAATTTGGAGATACCCGCCAAGTATGTCATTGCTCCTCAATCTTCCGCCGTAAAACAGGTTGTGGACTGTGAACAAGATGGCGAGGGATCAGGATCCAGCGGCGAGGAAGAAGAAGATGTGGTCCAAGAGGAAGATGAAGAAGAAGAAGAAGAAGAAGAAGAAGAAGAAGAAGAAGAAAAGGATGACAAGGGACAAGGCGAAAACAGTGGCCAGCCCGAGGATGGAGAGAGGACTCATGACGGCGAGAACCAGACTGCTCCATAATCTTGAAAGAGAATTGGCGACTTTCTTTACACTTTCCTTTCGTGCCTCTGCAACTTCTTTGTTTTGTAATGAACAATCTCTTTCTTTTCTCTCTCTTTTTTTTGTTATAGCAGATATTTTTGCTCCTTCCCATTTTTATTATCGCCATGTAGGGTTATCACCTTTAACTTTTTGCAATGGGTTATTTTTCTTTTAAATGTTGCCTTTTGAACAATCTTCTATCGTATTTGCTTCAATTTGTCTTCAAAGACTTAGCTTGTCATTGAGTGAAGTCCTGGTCCCGTACAGCCAACAATTTCAACAATTGACTTAACAATTTCTCGGAGCGACGGGGTTAGATCCCAGCCGTAACCATTACTTGTGCCCGTCGGCGATCTAATATAAGCTGTTTGGGTTGCCCCATAGACTTTAATACACTATGGCATCTGCCAGGGGTGATGCTATGGCGTAGACGGATTAACACACCGAAGGCTCCGCCGAATGTGATGCTACAGCAAAAGGGTTCTTATTCGCCCAAACACTTACAGATCAACAAGTAACACGACTGGCCTTACAACTAAGCCTGGGTCGGACTAACTATTACGAGTAGGTGTGTTCACTCAATGCAAGCAAGCTTTCTTCATAAGAGATCTTGGCTCTTAGTTGATTTTATTGGTTTAGGCATTATGCCTTCAAGATGGCGCATGGCCTTAGTACCTGATCAGGGTTTTGGTATGACTTTTTATTGCCTTGGGCATTTGTGCCTCCGTAGGTGGCTTTTATAGTCTATTGCTGAGTACTTTGCCTCAGCTATTGTGCTCTTGGAGCTTTTAAGTTTTAGTCATCACTGTAGTTAGACTACCCAGTGAATGAAAAATGCAAGTGACACAGAAATTTGTTAACGGGGTTCGGCGCATGATAGCAAACCTACGTCCCCGGATCTTATTCGCTGTTGTGTTACATCAGTTAATAAGATTTCTTGGGTATTATGCCCGCCCAAGACTTCGGATTTTACATTGTTTCCCTCAAGGATAGTACTTCTTAAGGAACCTGGCGTTCCATGGATGTTCGAGTTGTACGCCATGCTCATCAATCAATACATACGCTCCTGGCCCAGCCACTCTTTGACCACATAAGGGCCATCCCATACAGGCTCCAATTTCCTGCATCCTTCTTGTTGAGAGGGGGGAATTTCTCGAAGTACCAACTCGCCGGGCAAATATTCTCTTGGAATCACCCGCTTGTTGTATTCTCTTGATAGCCGCCGGTGGTAATTCTCCATGTGTGTAAGGGCAATCAGCCGCTGCTCTTCTAGGTCATCTAGCTTGGCTAGGATTAGATCTGTATTCAGATTCTTTTCCCATGCCTCATGCTTTGTAGTGGGCAGGATTACTTCAGATGGAAGTACTGCCTCAGCGCCGAAAGTGAGTAAGAAAGGAGATGCTCCAGTTGCTTCTCGAACCGTAGTTCTATATGACCACAAGACATTGTGCAAATGCTCACACCATGCCTTTTTTATGCTTCTCCAGTCTTTTCTTCAGTCCCATTCCAATAGTCTTATTGGTGGCTTCTGCCTGTCCGTTACTCTGAGGGTACAAGGGAGTTGATTTTCCTAACTTGACGCTGTAGTGGGCGAGCAACTTTCTTATGTTATCGCCGACTAACTCTTTTTCATTATCCGTACATATCTCCGCCGGCACACCGAATCTGCAGAATATGTTTTCCCAAATGAATGTGAATACGATCTTGTCCTGTTTTCTTCCTGATAGCCTTGGCTTCACACCACTTGGTGAAATAATATGTCGCCACAATGATGTATTTCCGCTGTCCGGAGCCTGTAGTTAGCGGTCCAATAATAGCAATGCCCCACTTGGCGAAAGGCCAAGGGCTGAGCACTGAATTTAAAGAGGTTGTCGGCGCCTTAATTCTTCGTCCATACAGCTGACATGGTTTGCATCGCTGAACATATTCTTTTGCATCTTTATTCATCCAAGGCCAGTAGTATCCCTGCATTCTGACCTTCAAGGCTAAAGCTCTTTGGCCACCATGATTTCCGCAGTCTCCTTCATGGATTTCTTTAAATAATTCATTGCCTTCTTCCCTTGATACGCATCGCAGCAGGGGTCCAGAGAAAGATCGGCGATATAAGATTCCATCTCGGAGTTCATAGTTCGCCGAACGACTGATGACCTGGTGAGCTAAAATTTGGTTTCCTGGTAAGGTTAAGCGGTCCAAGTAATACCGTATTGGCGATCTCCAATCTGTTTCTGCTGACTCTCAGTGTTTGTTGTTAATACTTCTCTTTGCCTTGGCGCTGCTACCGATGACTGCATTACTCTCTCGATAGATATTGAAGGAACATCCGGATTTGTCATCATTGAGGAGATAAACGCCAGTGCATCGGCGTGCCTGTTATCTTTTCTGCAGATGTGGCGAAACTTGATACCTGTGATCCTCTGGGCGTACTCCCTAGCAAGTTTTAGGTACTTCTGCATAGACGGGTCTGCTGTCTGATATCGTCCGGATATTTGTCGGATCACCAGCTGGGAGTCACTTGTCAATCTGACACTGCTAATCTTCATTTCAATGAGTATTCGCATGGCGTGAATAACTGCTTCGTATTCTGCCTCATTATTAGTCGCCGAGAACTCTAGCCTTAATGAGTGTACTATCCTTGCTCCTTTTGGCGAGATAAGGACAATTCCTATTCCATTTCCTTCTTTATTTGATGAGCCATCTACATAAACCTCCCATCCGTCAGGACTGCACTTCAACAGATCTGGCACTTCATGCTCTTGCTCATCCAAAGAGGATGGGATTTCTTCAATCTCTTCTTCTTCATCGATTGGGAAGTCGGCGAGGAAGTCCGCAATAACTTGTGACCGCTGAGCCGTACGTATTTCATATTGGACGCCGAATTGCTCAATCTGCTGATTCCACTTGGCGATACGTCCCACCCGCTGAGAGCTGTGCAGGATAGACTCTATGGGAGTTTTAGTGAGAACTACAATGGGATGAGCGTGAAAGTATGGACGTAATCGCTGAGATGCAAAGACCAGCGCCAAGATCAATTGCTCTATTTTAGTGTAATTCTTTTCTGCCCCTTGCAGCGTTCTGCTGATATAATATATAGGTGTTTCCCCACCCTTGGTTCTTACAAGTACTGCACTTATGGCAAAAGATGTTGCAGCGAGATATACCCTGAGTTATTCGCCGTGTTCGGGTGGTTGAATTGCTGGGAGACTGGCGAGATACTTTTTAATTCCCTGAAAGGCAGCTTCATGTGCCTCAGTCCAGTCGAACTTTTCCCCCTTTTTTAATGTTTGAAAAAATAATTTGCATTTATCGGAGAACCTTGATATAAATCTGTTAAGAGACGCCAAAGTCCCATTGAGCCGCATAACATCTTTTACTGTTACCGGCGAAGGCATTTCTATAATTGCCTTAATCTTAGCCTGGTCAGCTTCCACTCCTTTCTTTGTGACGACATATCCCAAGAATTTTCCTGAGGTTACGCCAAAAACACATTTCGCCGGGTTAATCTTTAACTTAGTAATACGCATATGGTTGAATATCTCTCGGAGGTCTTCCACGTGAGTTTGCTTCTTCTTGCTCTTAACCAGCATGTCGTCCACGTACACTTCCATTGTCTTCCCTATCCATCTTTCAAACATCTTTTGCGCCATTTCTTGGTAAGTGGCGCCGGCATTCTTAAGTCCAAATGGCATTCGAGTGTAACAAAATAATCCCTTAGTGGAAAAGAAAGCGGTATGCTTCTGATCTTCCTCCGCCAAAGGTATTTGGTTATATCCCGAATAACCGTCCATAAATGACAGCAACTCGTGGCCAGATGTAGCGTCTACCGTTTGGTCAATACTTGGAAGCGGAAAACTGTTCTTTGGACAGGCTCTGTTAAGATCGCTGAAGTCGATGCAGATTCTCACTCCCTTGTTCTTCTTAGGTACTACCACCATGTTAGCTATCCATTGTGGATATTGTACCGGCCTTATTACGCCGGACGCCTTCATTTTGTCAAGTTCTGCCTCTACTGCTTCTTTATAAGCTGGAGCCAATTTCCTTATCCTTTGCTTGAATGGTTTGATCTTTGGATCAATATCTAATTTATGACATGCTATCGCCGGGTCAATACCTGGCATCTCATTCATGCCCCAAGCAAAGACATCAACATATTCCTTGAGTAGCGCTTGTAGCTTCGCAGATTCGTCTTCATTTAGCAGAGTGCCAATCTTTACCATCTTTGGATCCTCATCATCGCCGATATTAACATCCTTTGTGGGTTCCACCGCCGTAAAATGTAGTTCTCCCCTCGGCGATGGTTCCTTTAATTTCTATAAGGCCTTATCTCCAGACTTCGCCGAGTCTTCTACCGAGTTTGTTGAATGCACATATGTGGTTGGGTTGGCGATGAAGTCTACGATCTCCTGCTCCTTAATAGCTTCCTTGCCGAGCTTCTTTTTCTCGGCAATCTTCACTTTTTGATTTTCTCGTATTTGCGCATCCGCCGAATTACACGCCTTAGCCACTGCTAAATCTCCAACATATTCGGCGACTCCGAATGGTGTAGGGAATCTCAGGCGTTGATGATAAGTAGAAGGCACTCCCTTCAAACTGTGGAGCCATGGTCTTCCCAGAATTGCGGCATACGGCAAGTCAACATCCACAATACAAAGAGTAGTTTTCAAGAAATAATCCTCGCAAATCTTAACTTTAAATTCAATTTCGCCTTTAGGCTTAGAAGCGATACCATTAAACCCATAAATGTTATAGGAGGAGACTGTTGGCGAGGGTATTTTATCATCTTTCGCCCTCATCGCCTCAAAGGCAGTATTAAAGAGGATATCCACGGAACTTCCTGGGTCAATAAGCACCTTCGACAGTCTGAATTGCTCCATCTGAATGGTAAGAACCAAGGGGTTGTTGTGATTTCTTCCCTCTGAAGGAATTTCTTCGGCGGAGAACCCGACACAGGCCTTCATCCAATCTTGCAGAGGCTCTTGCTTAACGGCGACACTACAAATCTCATTTCCCATTCTATCTCGCTTATGCACACGAGATAGAACGTTATCATGAAATTCGTCTCTAGTGATCTTTGAGTTTACAATGGAAAAGCAATCTAATTCCAACAAATCTCGCTCAACCTTTATCTCATACACCTTTGGGGTCTGAGTGGGAATGGCTTGAATTGGCTGGACCATGATAGGAGGCGGCGGTGGCAACTCTAAAAATTCCTGGAATTTTCCCAAGCGGATGAATCGATGCACTTCTTGTTGTATGCCGGTGCAGTTCTCAGTTGTATGGCCATGAAACTAATGGAATTGACAAAAGGAATTGGTATTGGTCGGCGGGGCCCTTGGGTTTCCTCTGTTATAAGGGTAGCGGATATCATCCCTACAGTTTGAACTTTCAATTTGGCCGAACGCATCTGTGTAGGTCACACGCAATTTTGGTAGAGTAGCATCTTGGAAAGGTTGCTGGTTGCCTCTGCCAAATTTTCTGTTATCTCCATTGTATCTTTTTTCACCATTTCCATTTCGCCGATTATCTCTTCCTCATCTTCCATAGTTTCCTCCTCTATTGTCTTGCTTGTCACGTCCATCATAGTTCTCTCGCTTCTGTGAATTCCAATGATGTTCGGCGGTAACTTGCTGTTGTTGCCTTTCTGCTTCAGGTATTATTATCGCCGAAGAGGGATTCTGCGTTAATTTTCGCTGTTCAGCCTTCAGCCATTCTTTCTTAATTTCTTCTTGATCTTCCGGCGAGAAACTATTGATCGAGTGAATTTGTTTTGCTCTCTCCTTCTTCAGGCGAAGCTCCTCTTCTCGGATTTCTTCATAATTTATCCATTCATCCTGCATCGCCCTCAAGGTTTGTAGGTCCTTCGGCATGTCCCAAAATAGCTTTTGGTATAATTGGTCTGTCGTCTCCATACCACTAAGGAATGACCTTATTTTCTCATTTTCTGATACTTCTGACCCCACTTCACTGCTTTCCTTCCTCCCTCTTTGAATAAAACTTTTGTAAGCCTCCATGTGCCTTCTCCTAATGTTGAATAATCTTTCCACGCCCGGCCGACTTCTGTTGTTCTGAATAAAGGCACGCAAAAATTTACATTCCAACTTCTCAAAAGATTTGATTTTTCCTTCTTCGAGCCCATCAAACCAAGCTAAGGCCTCCTCTTTGAGTGTAGCGGGGAATGCCATACACATTATGGGATCTGATCCTACCCAAGCCGCCATATCTCGCTTATAAGCTTTTAAGTGTTGCGAAGGATCTCCCGTTCCATCATAGGTGGAGGTGAATTTAGGCGTAGAATACTTGGGAGACACGTACCCATATGTGATACATTCATGAAAGGGTGTTTTCTGCGCCTCTGATAATGCAACCCTATATTTCGATTCCCTTGAAGATCCGCTCAACGCTTCCACTTTATGCTTTAGTCGGCGAAGATCCTTCTTCATCTCTTTATCTACTTTATGCTGCCGCTTAGAACTGCTATGGTCTTTGTCATCTTTTCCAGGCACATTCACCCTTCTGCCTCTTTCATCATACTTCGCCGACGAATCTGACATTCCTGATGTACTGGTTCCACTCTTTTCAACTCGGCGGGTTGTATGAGAATGAGACTCATGGCGAGATGAATGTGCATGGGACCCATGACGAGATGAATGTGCATGGGAGGCATGGCGAGTCGAGTGCGAGTGGGATGCATGACCTTTATTTTGTGCCGCCATCAATTCTCTATGACTTTGGAGCACCGTCTCCATCTGCAATTGCATTTGTCTCTCCATCTGACTAGCTTGCCTGTTGTTGGCCTCAAGAATTTGCCTCAGCAATGTTTCTGTAGTATTTGTGGATCCAGTATTATCTGCTATCACGACTGGGCGAGTTACAGTAGCTCCCGGTACTATCGCTGCACCATTTATGCTTGCCGCCTGTGGAATTTCTCCCGCTACAATTGGTTCTGCCACCACCGCTGGAACTTCTTCTGCCACATGTTGTGTTTCGCCTACACCTTGTACCAACTGCTGCTGAACATTGGCTGCCACTCTGCTCCCTGCAATTGCATTTTGAGTTGCTCCCCCTGCATTCGATGTTTCTCCTATGGTGAATCTTCCGCCTCCCATCTGCTCCTACTACTGATTCTCCTTAGCATTGGATTAGGCTCAGGTGACCTTTCTGCATTCTCAAAATGAGTAATATCCTCCATGAAAACCTCTTCTTGGCGAGTAACTCGTTGGACAGGTGATCGGCGAGATGAGTTTGCCAAATTAGGATCCACTGGACCGGCTGGTTCCATTGCCCTGCTTCTAGTGTTGTGGCTACTGGGGAATGTCGCTGGTGTAGGAGGGATAGGATGTCGAGGAGGCCTACCCGCCGGGGCTTTATCGCTTCTTCCTCTAGGACCCATTCGCCGAGATTCTGTAAAAGAAGACAAACACACTTCCTGACAGTATTGCTCTGTTAGTACTGTGGGTAAAGGCCAAATAAGTTAGTTGGGTTGCTTTTCAGAATGTTGATGAATGAAAGACAAAAAGAACAGCTTTAAATCATGTGATGTGCAGATGATGACCTAATCATGACAAGAATTGTAAAAACATCCTATGATACTATAATTTTCAAATCGAAATGATAGTACGGCAGATGTTTTGAGAAAATTTTTGGAATGGTTTTAGAATACAATTTCCTTCATGAGTCTACAGTTTCTGTTACTCGCCGGAAAAGATACTTTTGCCGGAAATATATATCTATATTTGCATTTTCCGAGGGGAACCCATACCTAAAAATAACATTTTTCTATCCTTATAACTAGTTTTCTCCACTACTCATGTGAAAAAGGTGAAATATGTGATAAAATTGCTAAAACAGGCCGGCCAACCCTTGTCTATAACCATAATAGCACTGAACACAGCATGATTTCCATAAATGGCAAAAAATGTCTACTGAGAATCCAGATCCATCGCCATAGCATACTAAAAATACTCTATACTTTCTAATCTTAGTAATACTCTACAGGAGAATCCTTATAACAAGCTGCATAGCATACTATATATAGCAAAACAGAAGCAAAATCATGTGGAAATTCTACATAGCGAGCATAACATCTCTAAATAGTATGATGACTTTACTGAAACATAACGGCGAGCTCTAAAACTCATATATCATACCATATATAGAAACAAAGAACATATGATAACATCTCAAATCATACTCAAAATCAAGGAAAAACAAGTTCAAAACCTCTTCTAGCGCCAAAATGTAACTGTGTAAAATCCCAATGGTTAGATCTT
>JAJJMA010273211.1:0-10093 GCA_023529015.1 Papaver nudicaule | reverse complement strand
ACTTATGATCTGGATTTGGAGGTTCCGTAACCATGAATACATTGCTGTCATGTTGCTGCTGCCGCTGTTGTTGTCATGCTGCTGCTGCCGCTGTTGCTGCCATGTTGCTGCTACCGCTGTTGCTACTGTTGTTGCTCTGCTGCTGTTGGCGCTGTCGCTGCTAAGTTTAAGATGCAAAGTTTTTCAAAATCTGCATTGACTTCAACAATCTCAACAAAGCTTGCCCGAGGGATAGCTATCCTTTGCCAAGCATAGACCAACTAGTCGAGGCGACCTCTGGCCACGAACTACTGTCATTTATGGACGGATATTCGGGGTACAATCAAATAACCCTTGCCGAAGAAGATCAAGAACATACAGCCTGTTTCACTCCGAGGGGGTTATATTGCTACACAAGAATGCCCTTCGGACTGAGAAACGCAGGAGACACATATCAAAGACTGGTGGAAAAAATATTCAAGCAGTAGATTGGAAAGAAATTGGAGGTTTACGTTGATGACATGCTCGTCAAAAGCCTAAAATCAAAAGATCATTTGGCGGACCTAAGAGAGATATTCGAAGCCATGAGAAATTGCAAGATGAAGGTAAATCTGGAGAAGTGTACCTTCGGGGTAACCTATGGAAAATTCTTAGGATACTTGGTCACCAAAAAAGGAATTGAGGTGGATCCAGTGAAAGTCAGAGTTGTGGTGGAGATGCCATCACCTAAGAACCTGAAGGACGTTCAAAGACTGAGCGGAAGACTGGTGGCGCTGGGAAGATTCATAGCTAGATCATCAGATAGATGCAAGGATTTCTTCTCCACATTAAGGAAAGATCGCAGGTTCACGTGGACAGAAGATTCCCATCAGGCTTTCGAAAAGGTTAAAGAGCACCTGGCAACCCTACCGACGTTACAAAGCCCAGAAAAAGACTAGGTATTAACTTTATACTTGGCGGCGACCAGCTGCGCAATCAGCGCGGTTCTAGTTCGAAAAAACAAGAAGGAGGAGATACCCATCTACTACATCAGCAAAACTCTGTACCAAGCTGAAAGAAACTACACGAAGATAGAGCAGATCATCCTAGCACACGTGTTTGCAACACAAAAGTTGGCATACAAGGAGAGTACTGACGAAGGAACCAATTTTCCAAATCCTCCAAAACTCAGACAGAGTAGGACGTATAGCCAAACGGAATGCACATGTAACGCAGTTCAAAATCATATTCGAACCTCGAACGATGGAAAAATCGCAGGTGTTAGCAGATTTCTTGGCGGACTTACCCCTCAAAGACGAAGAAGATATAGATGACATACCGGGAGACGAGGAAGACAAAGAAGATCCTGATCATCTTCTGGAACCAGTCAACTCTCGAAGATGGGATGTGTTCGTGGATGGATCTTCCAACAAAGAAGGCGCAGGGATAGGAATCGTAATAACAATCCCGACAGGAGACAAGATCCTACATGCATTCAGGTTAGAATTTGGGGAGTACACGAACAACATCGTTGAGTACGAAACAGTGATCCACGCACTACGGATGATAATCGAGTTAGGCATCACGGACGTCAGGATCACAAGCGACTCACAACTCGTCATCAGGCAAATCGAACTCAAATATCAAACTCTGGATTTGTACCTCGCTGCATACTTGAAGCTGGCGCAAGAACTCAAAGCGACGATTGAAAAGGTAACCTACAGGCACATAACAAGGAAGGACAATAGACATGCAGACGCGTTGGCATATATATCATCTATGCTACGAGATCCCAGTGTCACATCCATCAAGGTGGGAAGAGTGTATGAACCATCGGTGAATACTGAAACCACGGGAGAAGAAGCCATGGACGTGGAAGGAGTATCCATCCCACCAAACACAGAAGGCAACTAGGTAGAGGACGACTGGAGAGTACCCCTTCATCAATACTTAAGCAACGAAACATTGCCCGAAGATCCCAAGTACGCCAGGAAGATCATCTCAAGAGCGGCAAGATATCACCTCCGGGAAGGAATCCTCTACAAATCTACGTTCCTAGGACCATTGCTTAGATGTATCACGAAGGAAGAAGGATTACACATTTTAAAAGACATACACTATGGAGACGCGGGCAACCACAACGGCATGCGATCCCTGGCGCAGAAAGCTCGACTACAAGGATACTACTGGCCGAGCATGAACAGAGATGCATTGGAGATGGCGAGACGATGTATTGCCTGCCAGCAGTTTGCAAGAAAATTCAAAGCACCGGCAACGGAGCTGAATGCGGTGTTGAGTCCCTGGTCATTCGTGAAGTGGGGAGTCGACATAGTGGGTCCATTGGTAGCAGGATCCGGCAACCGAAGGTTCCTAATAATCGCCACCGACTACTTCACCAAGTGGGTGGAGGCTGCACCCCTCGCTCACATAAGAGATCGAGACGTATTCAAGTTTCTGTTTGAACACATCATTTGCAGGTTCGGGATCCCGGCGGCCATCGTATCAGACAACGGAGCTCAACTCAGCGGAAAAAACATCGACATGTTGTTCGACACCTACAAAATCCAGAAGATCAAGTCAACGCCAACATACCCACAAAGCAACGGTCAGGCGGAGTCCACAAACAAAACCATAGCTCTGATCCTGAAGAAGAAACTCGGCAATTACAAAATAAAATGGTGTGAGCAATTGCACAATGTGCTATGGGCGTACCGAACAACTCGAAAAGAAGCTACGGGAGAAACACCTTTCATCCTAACGTACGGAACCGAAGCTGTACTCCCTACCGAAGTTATCATCCCAACGACGATGACTGAGGCCTGGGAAAAGAATCTAACCACGAATCTAATCTACGAAAAATTAGATGATCTAGAAGGACGAAGGGAAACTGTACTCCAAAGAATGGAGAACTATCAACGGAGGATCGCCAAGGAGTACAACAAAAAGGTAATTCTTCGAAACTTCATGGTGGGAGAATTCGTAATGAGACAGATACCACCATACCAAAAGAAGAGTGAATGGGGCAAACTACCCCCATATGGGAATGACCATATGTCATCGAAGATATTGCAGGGACGGGCTCGTATTATCTCAGAAACATGCAAGGAGATACTTTACAACACCCGTGGAATGCACGATACCTTAAGAAGTATTACCCCCAGGGGAAAGAAGGAGCAGGATTTACTAGTCCGAAGTTCCACCATCTATATTGTGTTACTTTTTCACGAAGGACGCCATGACGCAGTATATTAACAAATTATTTTTCTCGGAAAGTGACAAGTATCAAAGTAACAGCGATGTAAGCGCAACAGAACAATTACCAGCAGCCTAAGCGCAACAGAACAATTGCCATGACAGGAGCATACCTGCTGATCACAGATCATCTCTAGGATCCTCATTAATAGGTATGAGGCGAAAAGTAAGAATCCCAATGATAGAGATACTCACACGTCGCCTCTAGCGGGAAAGTCTTTTTCCCGGGTTAATGTCCTAAATCATCCCCTGACCAAGGATGATTGAAAGATAATGCTTAACCCAAGAAGGTTGAAATGCCTGAAATAGTAGATAATAAGGAGAAGATCTGATGATCAACAATATTACCATTCGGTTACATCCAGTTACAAAAAGATACAACAACAAAATAAAAAGAAGAAAACAAGTTCAAGGGGCAAGAAATGGCCAGGAATTCACCCAACAGGTCAAAATACAGGTGGATGCAGGGAATTCCGAATAATTTCTTCCGTAGAAAATGACGACTAAGGGACATCCATCCTCGGGAAAGCGATACCAGGGAAATGGCACTCAGCCTCGGCAAAAGCTTCGTTAACAGTTATCGCAGCAGAACGAGCATAGGTAAGACTCAACCCTTCAGTTTGGGAAGCAACATCAGCGGCTACCCTCGCATCAAAGTCACGAAGTTGGGTTCTCAAAAGAGAATTTTCGGCGACAGTAGTTTCTTCTCGAGCTCCCGATTCATCGGCGACACGTCTATATTCATCCATCAACAGTGTAACGGCGTTAAGTTCAGAACGCAACTCTGACACTCGATCATCAAAGACGGCCACTTGCCAATCCAAAAGGGGATCAGGATCTTTCAAGAAAAACGAAGACCAGTCCACGGGCTTTACAACAGCAAAAGACAAGGGGGATACTTGGGTAGAAGATCTCACCACCGACTCAAGGAGACCAGACGAAGAAGGAATGCAAGCCTCGGCAGAACAGGACAAAAGCTCAGTAGCACCTTTCAGGTTAACTTGTGTTTCATTAGCAGAAGAAAACTCAGGGTATTGGCTATCCTGAAAATCAGCGTCATCAGTAATATCCACAACTATAGAAGCTTGAACAACGGGGATTGCAAGGGCAGGCAAGCAACTCTGGGCGACGACGCCATCATCACTATGGTGACCCGATGAAACATCTTCAGAGGTATCCTCGGCACCCGCACTCACCCTGGAAGCAAAAGACTATTTGGGCGCGCCAACTCTGCTAGCAGTTTTCATCTCAGACTTCCTTTTCTTTTTAGTAGCCGGCTAAAAATCACAAAACCATTTATCAAAGGCATGGGCAAAGGGGGACAACTACATATACGAAAAACATCGATTACCCATACCTTTGACAACGAAGTAGCACCAACTGATTTGTTACGAATATCTTTTGCTAGCTCAGCACCAACTTTCCTCTTCCGAGTACAATTACTGTCACTCATGCTAGGTGAAGGAACGCTAACTCTCAAAGACTGAGCAATCAGAAGAAAACGCCCATTAGAAGAAGGTATGAGAACAGAAGTCTGAAGATAAAAATAGAAATACGTACCCGTGAAGGAGTCGGATTAAAGCGTCAGGCGATAAAAGTTCGATAGCGAGGAGGAAGATCTTTCATCAGATGAGGAGTGAAAATGCCAGGCTGAGACCGAGATTTCCTGAAATCAGCAACCCACGGACCAGTGACACGAAGAGGAGTACGCATCCACCGATGGGCACGACTTAGATGAAGCCTCTGATCATCATGGAAAGGAAGGCTAACTGTCCCAGGGATAACAGACAAGTCGGGGTCATCGCAGTCACTCAGCAAAAGAGGAACCTTGTAGCAGATTTGCTTAGCAGAAGGGGCAAATCGATGAGGACCAACAGACCAAGGCACCACATTAGAGATTTGAATGGAATTCCCCTACGTCAAGTTGAAATTCTGAGGAGTATAATCTTCCCGACGAACCATTGCTAAAGAGAAAGGGTCATAACATCTCATACGAGTACGACCACTACCACGGAGCCATCATTCGTACAGAACACGAAAAAAGTTACCAGTATATTGTTGTATACCACGAAGTTGCTGACATAAAAAAGGATTGTCTCGATCAGAGAGAACGTCAATGAAGAAGGTGTCACCAGGATCGTACAAAGGAAGGACGAGGCCCGCAGCTAACTGACCAACGGATTTGAGCAGGGAGTTCTCATAAAAAAGGAAGCTCCTGATCATATCCTCGGTCAAGACATCAACATCACCATCGAAAAAGGAAATATCAAAATGAGTCAAGCCAAAAGATTTCTTTATCTTGGCGAGACTCCAATGGCGATAACTATCATCTTCAGAAGGACGGAGGCGCTCCAGTTCATAGTTGAGCCCCCTATTTTCTCTTGCAGGAACAGGACCATCACCAGCTATGGAGAGACTTTTTTCAACATCACCACAAGAACTCGAAAGACGAGGAAAATCTTGCAATGGAGAAGGAACAGTCGAAGACACAGTCGAGCCCATAACAGCATCTTTCGACTTCTTGGAGAAAGATTTGGACTTAGAATTTGATGGCTTTCGTGTCATCAGGATTTGAGGAAAGCTTGAGACAAAAGAAGAAGAGATGAAGAACCACTAATCAATGAAACATGCAGAAAGGGAAGTTATGACTGAAGAAGATGAAGATCATGTCTCTAACCCATCATTTATAGAAATCATAAAAAATACAAACTCCCACAAAACCACGAAAAGGCGTGAAGGAAGGGTCCACCATTATTTGAAAATGGCGGCATGGGCGGAGGTTTTCTTCCATAATTGCCCACGACAATAACTGAAAGAAAAGGGGCAAACTGTTAATACATAATTTCGGATGGACACGTGGTGCCATCTCCGAAGATCGTACACAGAAACGACGTGAGCCGCGAAGGACATGAGCATATCCAAGGAAAGATGTATCTCATCACGAGATGATGAAATCCAAGGGAGAAGATTAAAGGATCACCAACCTGTGATACTAGGAGAAAGCAGGCACGCCAAGCAGTAGTCACACCACACTAAATGATGTGGATAGCGTGACAGAAATTGTCTGTCGAGTGGGGATAGGTCCAACCAACGGTGGAGAACAGAAACCTAAACCAATGAGAAGCCGGCAGCGCAATGATACAACAAGGATCCTCCATATAGCAGTACGATGAGCTAGGATTGGACGATAAGGGCGGTCACCGAGGATTGATGATCATACCAAGGAACATCAAGAGAACGAAGCAACCAAGGATAACAAAGAGCGTTACTCAAAGAGTACTATAAATACCCCCTCTCCTCAGTAGCAATGGGGGTCGCATAATTTGGGAAGGATAGCTAGGAGTGAGAATCCTTGGGTTAATACTCTCAAGATTCCATATGACCTCTATCCATAACAAATTGAAGTGACTTATAGTGTAAACCAGAGAAAACTTTATTGATTTCGCATAATAGAACAACAGATTTTACCCCCGAGGAGATAGACACACAGCTGCTGAACCTCGTTAATTGTAGTTAACTTCATTTGACGATCATCTCCAAGGTGATCCCACGAATGTGGTCGGTAGCCTACTTGGTTCATAATAACTAACGATAACACGTTCAAACCCTTGAACATATCCCTGGTTGTTAACGAACAAAGGCCACCAGCGATCTAAGTAATCGATCCTTTAACAATATTTATTTGTAGTATGATATGGGAAAATTAGTATCAACACATTGACTTTGACCAAATTCGGTCAACAGTTGATTCTGACCCTCCTTGACCAGTGGTTGACTTTGACCAACTTTGACTGACAGTTGACTTTGGCAACTTCGGCCAATAGTTGACTTTGACCACGTTTGACCAGCGGTTGACTTCCCTCCATTGAATGTTGACAATACAGACTGCTGGACTGGGCTGGCTGGATGCATGGCAGGCTGGCTAAATAGGATGGTAGTTTGAGCTTACAGCTAGGTGATCTCCAGAAGGGTAATCTGGTCCAAATTGTGGCAATTTTAGCCATGGTACAAACAAGGGTGTATGTATAACTGTTCCTATGACTTGCTAACAGTATCCGTTGAAACTAATTGTCCAATTTACCGTGTCTAAGTATTGGACAAAACTTAGGTGTTAAGTTGTTGCCTACAGACTGTTTGTGTCTGTACCCATGAAAACTCTCACTAAAGTTAATTACACAATTAGTGTTGCTTGTTCTCAACAGTAATATCGATAAATAGTAACCAAGATAGACACAATTTTCCAACGAATAATTATTTTGTACCATAATGTTCTCCATAAAGCTTAGCTGACTCCCACATGAAACTTCGACAAAAATAAATAACAACATCCTCCAAAGAAAAAAAAAAGCCGGACAACCGTGATCCTAAGCTTATTACAAATTTTCCTCTTAACTTATTAAACTTGGGGCAAGGATGGGTAGCTTGAAAGCTACCGTATAAGCACTGTGTCGTGCCCTCGCCTTTACACGGACCGTGTACTACATACACCTCAACCATGTCGAAGATGGTGCAAGAATAATTCTGGAACCAAATTCATTGGCCGGAATGGCGGGAACGGTCTACGGTTGGTCCAGAGATTTCATTGATTGAGGCTGAAGCTCACCACTAGAACCCTTCAGTACCGCCACCATTAACCCACCACCATAATATCTATGCAGATCTCACCTAGATTACAATCGATCATCTTCATGATCGCCTTAAAAAAGGAAACCAAGACTCATGGAGATCGGACTGGTTCTTTTTACATTGCAAGTTATCCTTTCACAGTGAGACCTTGGTCGTTTTTGCTTGAAAAATCCATTTCCAACATTAAGTCAGTCCCTATATGGGTGTTGATCTACGGAGTTCCACTGCATATGTGGAACAATGAGGGATTAAGCTTGATTTCCAGCTACCTAGGCAAACCGGTTTCGGCGGATGATTGCACAATTAATCAAAACAGATTGGCTTACGCAAGAATTTGCATTGAGATAGACATAGATTTCTCGTATCCGGAGAGTATACCATTGTTAATTGATGGTAAGATTGCAATGGATTTGCCTGTTGAATACCCGTGGAAGGCTCCCAAATGTGACACTTGTATGGTCTTTGAACATACAATTAAGAATTGTTCAAGGAAATTCAAGTCTAGGTGGACTCCTAAGAAGAAAAAAGACTGTCAAATGGGAAATACAAATGGAGACGCGAATGAAAAGAATTTGGACTGTACCCATGGAGTCTTGAATGTAAGCAAAGTGAGTGATGCCAATGTGAGTAAGGAATTTAAGGCAATTGGGGACAATGGTGATATTGGAGGGAAGGATTTGGCTGTAGTTGTTCATGAAATTAATGATACAAATGGAATCTCTGACGGGAATTTTGGAGGTTTGGCTATGGGTGAAGCTGGCATCGCAATGAAGGAAGTTAGTGACAAGATTGTTGACACAACTAGCAGTGATGGAATGTTAAGCAATAATAAATTCATGGTGTTATCAGAACCTTCCAGCAAGGAAAATGATGGAATTGGTGGCATTAATAGATAAGTAGTAGTGAATGAAAGAGAACTAACTACCAGTGGAGGGATTGGAACTCAATCAACAATAACAAAGTGTGGTCCTAGTGCTACAGTGAATGATCCAGGGGTTAATGTAGCCAAGGGACCGGTTAGGGAGAATAGTAAAAGTGTCTCCCCTACTAAAACTGGTGCAAAAACATCTACTTCCAAATCTGGCAATGCTATGGGAAATGGTAACGGGGTTAAAATTTCTTCAACTACTGCAAGTGTGAAAGTTCCAGGGTCAGATCAAAGCGATGACTCTTCTCAAGGAGATTGGGTTGCAGTTAAAGGGAAGAAGAATGCAGGTAAGCAAATTACTTCTCCTAAAAGAAACCCTTTTATGGTTTATAGCGACTTCAAGGAAGACAGCAGGTTTCCAATCAATAGAACAAAGGAGATGGAAGCTAGGAAAGTTAGTATCCCTTCTAGGGTGGTGGTTGATAAAGTGCCCATCGCAGAAAAGGTGATATTAGAAGAAGGAGAAGAAAATAGTGAGGATTTTATTGACAGTGAGTTTGAGTTCGAGAAAAACTTGCAGCATTTGTCAATGGAGGATAAGATCGCTAAGAGGAAAGAAAGGGAGCTACATAGACTGCACTGGAGTGGAAAAGAAGGCAGCTCAAGTAAGGGTGGAGGCGATAGTCAAGTTAATCAACCTTTGGGAAGAGTTCAAAGGTCTCAAGCTAAGAAAAGACATTCTTAGTTTTTTGGATAGCATTACTTACTGTTTGGCCATTATCGAGTCATCTTCTTTAGGCCATTTGTGATTAGGTTTGCTTACTGTTTTCTTACAGTATAGTGTTCTCGTGATGTTAAGGTGTCAGGGTTTGTAGCTTGTTTAGCGATCCTTGGTAGGTGTCTTGGTTGTTTTGTTGCTTTGGTTTTGGTTTTTCACCATTCCACTAGACTCGCTTAGGCGATCTTCCATCTTGTATTCTCATTTTCTTTTTCAATAAAAATCTTTACCCTTTTCCTTCAAAAAAAAAAAAAAAACCATGACGATAAGAAAAACGAGAAGCGCCCCAAGACCCCAAGGTGATCCACCAGCCCTGTGAATCGAATCTTTTGCTGACATCGGAAGCAAGTAGGAACCCATCCTCCCTCTTTATTCGACAATGAGTAGTAGACAAAAGCGAGTAACACTAGAGGTAAGATCATCAAACCCAACTTAAACTGATCCATGAATCCCTCTAACATGGATTCGTAGTTGATATACAACGTAAATCCTACAAACGAAAATAACACAAACAGGACCAGACACAGCTGCGCCGACATCGACGTTATGTAAGAAGAATAATAAGGAAGAGATGAATACGAAGATGATGATGATGATGATGATGATGATGA
>JAJJMA010273199.1:0-10317 GCA_023529015.1 Papaver nudicaule | reverse complement strand
CTGTTGGGCTTGTTTATGTGGGTGTGAACCTTGTAAATTATTAAGTTAGTGGCAACTCCTTGTATTTGTTAATCTTATTTTTATGCCAGAACTAACTATTAACCATAAATAATCTTTCGCTCTAGTTTCTTCCCACGCTATAAACTCTTTCTCTCACCCTTTCTTAATGGGTGTTATGTGTCTAGTTTTGTTTTAGCTTTTAAGAGTTGGTTGTGGTTGCATGTGGAGATTTAGCTGAAGTCTAGATAGTTCTGTACTCATGTTAGCGTCTTGAGTTAGTGAAATGCATTTTTGTTTGTTTTTTGTTGTTGTGCGGTTGTGCAGAATAGTTACTTATTGGTTTAAAAATGAAAGACAATGGGGCACTATAGATTCGTGGGTTCCTTGTGGAAATCGTATAGGAGGATTTTTGGGTTATCTATTGTTAGGAATATAGTTTTTTTGCTGAATTTAGTAGTAGCTTCCAACCTAGTTCATTCTGTGTACGGATACACATGATTTTTGTATGCATTTTTGCACAGAACTTGTAGTTCTTGCACTAGATATACACAATTTAAGATAATTTACGAGTCTCGAGAACCAATTTCTTGAACTTCTAGTTTCATCAGGAGTTCAAGAGCGTTTAACTCATACATAACCAACTTAGCTTGTAGACTGATACTCCAACTTATCTTGATATTGATTTACACAATCTCCCATCGAGTTTTGACATTTGTTTCAGTTTTATCATTCATTTTCAAGTGACTTGATAATTTTAGCAAACAGTGTTTTCTTATGCTACAATTACCGATGCCTGCAATTTGTCATGCTTCTTATTTGCTTAAAATGTCAAGTGCACTCCTTGTTATTAGTCCTATTGGATGTGTGTGTTTAAAGCTTAAATCAATCTTTTAAGTTCCTACCGACATGCTTTGGGTAGACATTAGATTAAAAAGATGACTATTAGTATGAACCACCGGTTGTACATTTTGTTCTTTGTTGAATTCCGTTCTTGGTGAATTATCTCTAACAGTTTTTGCTGTCCTTCAAAGCACTCTCGTAGCAATTGGAAAATAACAGTGTTACAAACTTCGAGTCTGCCAGCTTATAGTTTTGATAATTTTTCCAATTTGATCATGTTGCCTGATATGGCTTTTCCACATTGTCTGTTGTTTTACAGGTTTCAAATGCCTCCTCATCAAACATGGACTCAACCTGAAGATGACATTTTAATTAGTGGATATATTGACGAAACTAACACTGGATTTAAATCGGGATATTTAAAAGTCAATGAGAAAAAATTGTTGGAGAAACTACCTACCGCTGAGTTATCCTCGTCGTCTTCATCGAGAAAATGTCTATGAACAATAGTGGGAAGAACAGAATTCTTAAGATGTGCAAGTGTATTTAGCTTTTTGTGCTAGGACAGGGTTCTTAGACTTTATACAATTGATTTTGTTTCCGGTTATTGGTTTTCAACATTTGTTTCAGGTAATACAATTGATATGGTTTTGAAATTTCCAAATTTCAATGTTATGAAATGACTGCAAGAAATATTTTGATATATGTTTTTTACAATTTTTGGAATTGCAATGGTTTTAGTTATCAAAATTTCAAATGGGAGGAAGGGTATTAAAGTGATTTGATAGATTTGGATTACATTGTAATCCAATTCCAGCGAACCAAACAGGAGAAGGAGGATTTAGAATCCAATTCATAGGAATCCAATTCCAAGAATTGGATTACCCTGTAATTGGATTCCTAGACTGTCAAAAACTTGAACCAAACGACCTGTTAGGGTTCTCTTTGTTCTCCCGCTTGTTTCAAGCACATCTGTTCGTCTTGAGTTGTTTCACCTTCATACGGCTTGTGTGCTTTCAATTAATTTTACTTTTGATGAGGAAAAGAAAGAAGATGGTCTTTATTATAGGTTTATTGTTTACTATGGATGGATATTTGAGCATCAGTAGAAAAATAAATAAAATAAAAATACACTACCATGGTGGATGTGCTCTAAGAGCAAGCACTATGATCGCTAGATTGTAGAGAAGTCCTCACAATGTAGGGAAGACCACCCATTATGGTGGAGGATATCTCTACAATCCATGGAATCTTTGGAATTTCCCTAGTTGGTGCTATACATATGTAGCACCAAGTAGGGATACATAAACTATGCGGGAATTCAGTCTCCGCGGATGCTATCTCTATGCGGGAACTCGGTTTCTGCAACCTTATATATGCGGGTTCTCAGTCTCCGCAATTTTTTGTCAGCGGGGACTCAGTTTGCATTTGATTGTGGCTAAGACCACAGGTTTTTTTTTTTTTTTTTTTTGCCAGATATGCCTTTTCTAGATGACCAAAATCTAAGTAAGGTTGTTCACCATGGAGGGGGAAAAAATTAAAGTAAATAGTAGCACCATAGTGTCTCCCACACCCGCCTGCTTACTATGGAGTAAAACACTGGAGCGATATGGTTTATATTTTATTTTATGATTTGTTAAAAAAATGGGCCCACAAAATTTATTTTATTATTTTTTAAATTAAAATTTATTATTTTTTAAAAGAGGAACTCGTAAAATTTATTTTATTATTTTTTAACTCCAAAAAGTTAAAAAACGATATAAACTGTTAATTTAATAGAATGTGGGTCTGCATACTTCAATTTTATTGTTTATTTAAAAAGTTAACTTTTAACCGATAGGAGGGCAACCGCGCATCTGAAGAATCTGTGAGGGTGGAGGAAAGAGAGTGGACAATAGACCACGGTTTTCAGTCGCATCATCCCTCCTTTTGAACCATAGAAAACAGCCTGATGCTTGCAAACTGCAAGATAGTCCAAAATAACCCAAAATGCGTAGAGGTAGGATAAAATAAAGAGATCAGGTGTTGTAGCTGAAACAGTAATTTTTATGAGTTTATTAAACTTCATCGCCCATACATGAAAGAGAATAAGCCTTCTTCTTCTTTGCAAAACTCAATAAAAATTTAGCCCAAGGATATCTAGCAAAAGGACTGAAAACTAGCAAACAAAAAACATCTGAACAGAACTTGGACTTCTTTTTATTGGTTGTTCATCTATCCATTTAGTTCATTTCTTCATTCCAGTTGCTTCTTTCACCGAATCAGCAGCTCCTTGTGCCTTTTCCATCATCTGCTGGCCAGCCTACATTACATATGCACAACGGAAAATAAGAAAACACTAGTAACTAATACTCCATGAGCTTTCCACAAATTTGGGCAACTTTTGCTAATCCTACATTGCAAGTTTGCAACAATAAAATTAAAATGCTAGGCCAATGGGGAAGTTGACTTACCTGTTGGCACGATTCCTTTGCAGATTGCATAGCACCGGATGCCTTGTCCACCATTTGGTCCTTCTTTACCTATACATTAAAAGAGTTCATGAGAAGAAAAAAAGGTTAAAGATATATAAATTCGAGTTAAGGAAAAATCCTATGACAAAAAGAGAGAAATTATATTCACCTCAGCTTGGCCCTTGGCCTCACCAGCATTGTAGCTCATGCTCTGGGAGTTATCTGCCATCTTATGTAATGAACTTAACTTTTTCTAATCTCTCGCAAAAGTATTGAATCTGAATGCTTAATTAATGATGAGATGAGATGAGATGAGATGATGTAGAACTCAATCACGGGCATGTAAATTTATAGTTCTTCTTTGACACTACATTTTTCGACACATGTCCTGTTATTACCACGCGTCAGCTAGTCATGTGCAATGGTAGCATCTCCATGCATGTTCTTACACGTGTCAAAACATTATAAGGTGATTCGCTGATTCTTTGATATCTTTTTATCTTTTTGCCGGTTGACAAGGGGTTGTTGTTTTTGTCAGCAACATTAACTCGATAATTACAAAGAGCAATGTACTGGTTTGGGTAGGATTTGTTGTCCATATCAATATGTACCATATCTTGGACATGGTGCGATGACCTTTTGCAATCAAGAGAAATGAATGCTGCAATGAAATTTGGAACCAAAAGAAAATTGCATTTCTAATATGGCAAGTACAACATACTTATATTAAAGAAGAGCCATTTCCTTCGAAGTGGGCTTGCAATGAAAATGAAAATGAATTTTAGTTTATGGAGACAAATTCATGCATTGAAAATGAATGCAAAAATATTAGTTATGCGGCAATGTTTTTGACTATATTTTGGTTTGAGAGTATGTCGAAATGCGATTGAAATCTAAATCGTCAAATATTTGAATAGGCATACTAAACTTATAAGTTATCAAATAATACCACAATCATGTATTCTATATAAATAGAAAACCTCTCATTTGAAAGATGAACCCCCAAACAAGTTAGAGCATAATACTCAAGAATCTAAGTATATATATTAATTGACAAAATATATGCAACATCGTAGTTTGAGAACAAAAACACCACAATCTACAAAAAAGATTGTAAGACATATCCATCTAAAATCTTACAATGGCTCTAATAAGATATCATATCTAAGTCCTCTTAAAAAAACAAATTCTACAAAGAAAACCCCTAATAGAATTTCAAATTTTTGTTACCCCAAGCTTGGTTGCCCCACAGCCCCACTTTCCCCGGCCCTGCCTGCCATTGACTTGTGATCGATGGTTCCTTTTGAATTAGCTCTATAACTCTATGAACTTCACTATAACTCATTTTCCTATTGACCAAAAAAAAAAAAACTATAACTCATTTATGTTGTAAACGAGTACTCATCTTAGGCCTTAGGCACCACCATTACTAAACAACTTGAGTTGGTTGTAGTTTTCTCTCTTCTTTCTTTACTTGGTAGTAGAAACCAAGGAAATGCAAGCCGGTGCGTATCTTCTACCTACTTAAATTACCTGGTGAGAATACACACGGCACTTTTCTAACATTAATCACTTGTTAATGGTTGTTGATCCCCCTAGATAGGAGGATCACCTTGTGAAAGAGAACGCATGATATACCTACTACAACTGTGTTTGTGATGGTTTTTATACCTTGTTGGATATTTTTTCCTTCCCAAGCTCTTACAAGATGGTTTGGCCTCTTTGGGGGCAAAAGAGATGGTTGGGAGTTGTTGAATATACCCCCAGTAGTTGGGACCATACAATTCACGCTTAAGAGTACTTTTAGGACCATTCTCAACCATTTTAAGGGCAAGGTTTTTTTTAGTAGGGGCAAGGTGTGTTTACCATATCCCATCCTAGTTTATAAGGGGTGACTAATTATAATTAATTTATCCTAATAAGTTACAAATTATAATTAATCATTAATTCTCCCTCTCAATTTTCAGTTACAAAATTATACTCTCACCCCCTACTCTTATTTCTCCATTAACTTCCCACAAATTTCCCACTTCTCATTAAAAAAAAAAAAAAACACTTCCATTAAAGAAAGAAGCGGCTGTCAACTTTTTGACAGATCCACTAGAAGGGCGATCAACACTCAGGCCAGCGGACGTGCTTATTTTTGGGTGGGCTAACGGGAAACACGCATGTGTCGACCTTACCGGGGTCTCCCCGCTAGTGGGCCTAGGACATGGCGCATTCACAGTCGGACAGGCGGCACTGAGAGCTGCCTCGGGTAAGATAGCGAAGCATGAGAAAGCGTGCCAAGATAACGGACATGCCTTTATTCCCTTCGCTTTTGATACGTTTGGTTTCTTAGCTCCAAAGGCGGTTGAACTTCTCAAGAGGGTCCAGAAAGTCATGCACAACAATGTCATTACTCCCGGATCGAGAGAGTTTATCTTTAAAAGGATAGGGTTTGCAATTCAAAAAGGGCTTGCGGCGCAGCTTGTTGCTCGCTTGCCTGCTACGTCGTTGTAATTTATTTTACTTCCTCAAAAGTCATCTTTAATTCTCAAAGTTATTGTTTCCATTAACCATTTTTTTTCTCAAAACCCCTCTACTACTCTTGAATTCGAGTTTAGTTTTTTCCACATTAGATGCATGGCTAGCGACGGAGAAGGAGATGATTCAACAATTACTTACAAGAGGAGGAAAGAAAAGATAAAATCAAACTCAAATAAGGATAAAACCCGTGAAGAAGACGACGAGCAAACGGAGGGAGAAATGGACGAATCTTTGGCGCAAATTAAGAAGTAAGTTACTCCAATCACCTTTGCAATTGTTTTGAATGTATCTTGAATTGATTTGATAGGTTAGAAACCGTCAATTGAATTTACAGGATGAAAACTCGTCATAGTTGTTAAGCATTCCATGACGATTTTTCACTTTCAGAAAAAACTTTAAGAACAATCGTCGTGCTTTTCTACCAAACCTTGACGATTTAGTCACTGCATATTAAGTTTCCTAGTTTTGCATGCCAACAATCGTCAGGGAATCATACATTTCCTTGACGACTTTCTTTGTTTTTCTACAAAATCGTCTCAGTATTGTCCCAAACCATGACGAGTTTAGACCTAGAAAATTTAGGTTCTGTCCACTTTTATGAAAAAATCGTAATGCTTTACCTTGACGATTTAGGGTAGGGCTGAATGAAATCGTCATACATTTATCAAATTCCTTGACGATTTAATTGTTCTGATGAAAATCGTCGTATAGTTTTTTCTTTCCATGACGATTTACTGTGTCAGTTTACTTGTTAATTGATTTGTTTTGTGTATGTATTAAGGTTAGAGAAGATCAAAAGGGGAAAAAGACAAATGCCACCCGAGGGTTCAAAACCAAGTCTTCATACTACCAGACAGCGACCCGTGATAACCCGTGAGCCAAACCCTGATGCAGTTCCTACTCATATGGAGTTGGATGATGATGCTAATGTTCCAAGGGATGAAGATGATATTCCTGAGGACGTGCTCCAACTGCAGTTTGATGAATACGGAGCTGGTGGGGTAGACCCTAATGACGAACCCCAAGGTGATGATGATGATGATGAAAGTGATGATGATGATGAGGAAAGTGATGGTGATGACGAACCCCAAGGTGAAGACCAACCCCAAGGCAAAAAGAAAGCTAAAGCGAAGGAATCACACATTCCCGATCCAATTCTGATGCTACCAAAAGAATACGGACCTTACGGAACTTCTTGGGCTCAAACAGTCTACGCTACCATGGTAATATACTCGTCCTTTGCTTCTCATTTAAGATACGTTTAGCTAATCGGTTGATTGTCATTAATAAATTTCTATCTCGTAGGATCATTCGAATGCCACTAGACTATTGAGGCACCAAATGTCGTACCACAATATGTCCAACTGGAAGCTTGAAGATGAATGTGAAAGGTTCATAGAGATCGTTGAAAACTCCGGTCCGAGGCCAATCGTGGATAACACTGTTATCAACTATGACAGCGAGACAGTATCAACATCTGTGAGAGGTATTATGCGGAGACAGACACCATGCATTTTGGTTCGGGGAGATGGGGCTCACTCTTGAAGATGCTCATCATACTTTCAAGGTCAAAATTGATGGGAAATCAACCAATGAAGGCTACAAAAAACAACTCACTTTTCAGAGACTTGTTGAATTGTGCCAAGAGTTCTTTGGGTGGAGTCAGAATGAGACGAACTCATGGTATATGCTTGACAAATATGGCAAACCGAAGAGGGAGTTCAATCTGCACTACACCATATTCTGTGATCCGCAAATGAAATTCGCAACGTAGGTATGACCGTTGCGGACCGCAACAGACCTCGAACCGTTGCGAAACTGATGCGACGGTATTGATTTAGTTGCGGATTGACGCAACGGCTCAGATTATGTTTCAATTACGCAACAGAAAGTTTTGACGCGTGTGGAGTGTGCGTGTGGGTCATGACACTTTGGGACACTTTAGCTTAGCGTTGTTTTTAACTTGATGATTTTTGCACCCTAACTATATCCTTATCTAACCCTATCCTTATCTCTTCTATCATTCTTACTCGTTTTCTTTTTGTCCTCTGAACACACTAAACCTTCATTTTCTTCTTCTTCTTCTTCTTCTTCTTCTTCTTCTTCTTCCGCAGAGCAGCTTCTACTGCTAACCCTAATCTCCACCAACACCACCATCATAACTTATCTACTCTAAATTCCACGCTCTCCATCTTAAAATTATCATCCAGAAACTAAATCACCGTCCCTTCTTCTTCTGATACTATCATCTCCGAACCGATCTCGCGAAGATATTGAAATCGATCTTAATGAAATCGATTTTAACCGAATCAACTGAATCATCATTATGTAATGTACATTCCTTGTTTAATTTCTACAATAGAAACCCTGGATCTAGTATTTTTATCTAGGGTTTCAATTGTAGAGATGAGCAAGATTGCTTAAGTACAGAGAAAGAAATCGAGAAGAGGAAGATTTCCAGCGAAAAGAGTGAAAATGGTGAGTTGATGTCAAATTTTTGATGAATCTGCTTAGGTGGTGAGTTGATGTCAAATTTTTGATGAATCTGCTTAGGTGGGTAAATTTCTTATTTTGTTATTTATTTTTGGTTCATGCAATTTACGATTTTGAGTGAATTGAAGACTAATTTGACAGTGTAGATGTATAAATTTCTGATGGGTTTTATCAAGGACCGTTTTCTTGATTCAGCAGTACTAAGCTGGTTGGTAAGTCTGATAGGGTCCTCATTATAGTAGTGTAGTAAGGTATTTGATATATGTTTGTTAGATGTTTATGTACGGTTGTTTAGCGGTTATGGGTAGTTATTGGTTCCTCTATATATATGTACTACGATAATGTAAGGAAGGTATGAATGAAATATGTATTGTGTTGGTGCAAAGTATCCACCACCCACGTGTAAGCACAAGAGAAGGAGGAGTGAGCACCAGAAGTCTCAGAAGGATGAGCGAGCACCAGATGAGTGAGCACCAGAAGTCTCAGATGTGTGAGCACCAGATGTGTGAGCACCAGATGAGTGAGAACCAAAGGTCTCACAGAAGAGTGAGAGAACAAAGGTCTCACAGAAGAGTGAGAGAACAATGGTCTCAGAAGAGTGAGCCGCACACAGAAGAAGACTTTAGTTGTAAGTAAGCAAGAAGCCGCAGATAAAGAGAAGAAGGTCGCACTGATAAGGGAGGTGTGAGGACCCCACCAGGTGTGAACGCAAATAAGAGTAGGAACCGCCTTAATCATGATAGGAAGGTAACACATGGCGCAAGATTAAGGTCCTCACCAACACATGGCGCAAGATTAAGGTCCTCACCAACACATGGCGCAAGACTAAGCACGGAGCAACATACTAAGAGCTACACCGACACTCACCATAGAAGAACTAAGAAGACCTATCAACTAAGATAAGGGTAAAAGGGTATTCACCCATGAAGATATTTATGAAGATATTTGTGTTATAAATAGAAAGCTTTGTAGAGAAAAGAAGGGGAGGATCTTTGGGTGAGAGGTGAGGAATGGTATGGTCTCACTATACTACTCCCTCACACACAAAGATTGAGAACCTATCTATGTAAAATTATACTTTGTAATGAAACCACCATTAATACTACATCTTGTTATTTTGTTACTCAAGACTTATCTATTTGCTAAATTATATGTTTGCAATTAATCCCTTTACTTATGATTATTACTTGATTGTTATCATGTCTTAACACTTATATTGGTATATCTAAATTTATGTCTTACACTTATGTTTACATCAAATAAATATGTTTATTATCCTTATAAATTGGTTGTTTTGTACTAAGATCCCTAGGATACTTTTTGGTACAAACAGTTTGGCGCTAGAAACAGGGAAGATTAAAATAATTTCGGTTTGCCTATGCTTTGGAGGTCCGAGAGTAAAGACCTATTAGTTTCGACAGCAGCTCCTACGAATGCAACAACCATTCCTGCCAACTCAGTAGTAAACCTGGTTGATTAAGAGCTTCTGTCAGTTTTAACTCAAGTTTCTCAAACATCAGCAGAGGAGGACGAAGAGGAAACTTGGCTATGAAAGAAATTCAGAAGAGAAACGTCACCAGCAACATCTTTTTAATCGGGAAAGATTTTCGATACAGCATGAACGCATCACCCCTTTTCTCCACCACAAAGCCCTTATTATAAATTCAGTTTGAATTTGGCGAATTAGCATTTGGAATAAAACTATTGTTCTTTCAATTATCTTTTTAATCGGGAAAGATTTTCGATTAAATCGCAGTTGTGGTTTCTCTTCATCATCTGTGATGACGGTAATAACGAAGAAGCTAAATGATGTCATAGATCTACTCTCATATCAGATTTTTGATACTGCCAGGGACGAGTTGAAGAAATTACAACAGGTAGTTAAAGAGATCGAACCGTTCCTTGAAGATGCAGAGGAGAAACAATTAGGAGATGAACAGATCAGTGATTATCTGGGACGAATCAAAGACTTGGCTTATGAAATTGAAGATCTTCTCGAGGA
>JAJJMA010273195.1:3950-14292 GCA_023529015.1 Papaver nudicaule | reverse complement strand
ATTAAGTAATCATCAGTACAAGATGGAAATTACACTACAAGAAAAATGGGCATTGACAACGGATATATGACAACGTTTTGCAAAACGTTGCAGAGAAGAGGGCCTTCGACAACGTTTTCTCCCAAAAAACGTTGTCGAATGCTATGGCCTTCCGACAACAGTTATATTTGACAACGTTTTTTTGAGAAACGTTGTTATTTGTTCTCTTTCACAACGGTTAATGAGTATTGTTAAATCAAATTTTGTTTCTTTTAACCATTTAAAAGGAAATTCTAGTTTATTTTACAATCTAAAAGAGAAAGTTATTAGGATTAAAAACATAGCTAGTAAAAAAGATGAGTTGTCAGATGAATCACATAAAAAATTACATAGTCTTTTGTCAAAAGCTTCATACACGCTGAATAGATATGAATCTTAATTCAGTTTTGATTATGAATAATAGTTTGTACGTGTGTCTAAACAACAACTAACAATAATAGTTTTGGTTCTTCACCCGATAACATATTCAATTGAAGTTTGAGTCCTCTTTAATAAGCAGGATTTGATGTTCTAAGCGAATTCAGATTCCTCGGTGAACTATTAACAAGGTTTACCTCAGAACATCTTCTGCGAGCGCATCAAAGACCACACGAGGATTTTTCGAGAGTTATAAGAATGGTTCTTTACCAGAAATCATACGCAATATGTTTGAGTCTTAATTTGTAAGCACAATTTGATGTTCTAATCGAATTCAGATTCCTCGATGAACTACTGACAAGGTTTACTTTAGAATAATTTCGGCGAGTGTGTCAAAGACCTCACGAGGATTTTGGTGACTTATAAGATTGGTACTTCACCCGAAATCATATTCAATTGAAGTTTGAGTCATATTTAGTAAGCAAAATTTGATGTATGTTCTAACCAGATTCAGATTCCTCGGTGTACAACTAACAAGGTTTACTTTAGAAAATCTTTGGCGAATACGTCGAAGACTTCACGAGGATTCTTAGAAACTTATAAAAATTGGTTCTTTACCCGATATCATATTCAATGGAAGTTTGAGTCATATTTAGTAAGCAAAATTTGTTGTTCTAACCGAATTCAGATTCCTCGGTTTACTACTAACAAGGTTTACCTTAAAACATCTTCAACGAGCGTGTCGAAGACCTCACGAGGATTTTTCGACACTAATAAGATTGGATCTGTACCCGAAAAAACAATGTCCAATACTATGGTCTCCTAACAACGAATTTAAAAGGTAATTTCTTTTCACAACCTTTAGAAACGTTGTCATCCCCACATTTTCACAACGTTTAGAAACGTTGTCATCTCTTTTTCTTTCAAGCGGGCCCTAGGTGTTACTCATTCAGCGAAGAACGCAAGCGGGCCATAGGTATTACATCTTCTGCGAATAGCACAAATGATCTTGTTCGTTATGCCCCGATTCGTGAATCTCAAATGTCAGATGCTTGTTCGTTATGAGTCGATTCTTGAAAACTCGATCTTTTTTATTTACTAATCCTCATTTTTAGTTTTCGTCGAAATTTCACCTTCGAACGGGTGGTCAATATATAATATTACAACCTAATAAAAAGCCAGATTGTCCTAAATACGTTCGATGTATAATAAGGGACCAATTTTGAAGTCATGGAGATTATGAATCAAAGTATTTAAGTCGCAATTGTAGCTTTGGGTTCTTGGTGTTGATTTTTATATGCTTTCCCATTGGCCAAGTTATTATCATACAATATATATCAAGTTTAGTTACATCGGATTAATGAAGTAACAATCTGAAGGTATTGGCTTGCTCAAAGAGCGCTAAAGACTACATGTGATCAAATTAACATTTCGCCACTCATTGGTCTAATTGAGTATTATCACATTTTCCCAACCGAACTCACCGATCCTGACTGAGTAAGATGTGGCAAGTTCGATTACTTTACTCGTGATTTAAGAATTGTATCATCATCTGAGACGTATGTCCCAAGTATAATGACCCACAAAATAAGAGCATGATGAAAATAATTTTGGGGTCTCTCAAGGGTGTAATCAAGTACGAGAATAAATTGTGGATTTATTAACTTCGCAAAAATATTTTTTAATTTGGTTAATTTTGAAATAAATCAAATAAAAATGGTTATTATTATTATTATTAATTTTCTTTTTTTAAATATACCAATCAATATTAATAAAAATCCCTTTCAAGAAAAAATTAAAAAATATATATATGTACTAAAAAATAAAGATAGTGTTAAAAATTAATTTTCATAAAGGATAACCCACATACATCACAGGTATTTAGAAGTTTCCATGGTTCCAAGATAAACGGTTAAGATTATCAAAACTGATCTTCCTCTATTTTAATCTACACGTGTAGGTGTTTCTGTTACTATACATCAAAAACTTGATATCCGTTAGCACATCCAAAACTCCTGAAAACCCTATAATGTCAACACTCTTCACTTCCGCTTCCCAAATTTCCCCAGATCTGACGCCTCCCTCTTTCTCTTTGCCTAGAAATTGTTTTTCTCCCAATTTCTAACAGCACCAAAGCCTTTGGAAGCTCTCAATTCATTAGATCTTCGTTGTGATGAGAGAGATGGAAGAAGAAGAAGGAGAAGGAAAGAACTATAACAGCAACAACAAGAGTGAAATCGGAAAACCGTATATCATTGATTTCTGATGTATTCATTGTTCTTCTCTGTTCATTGGCTATTCTTGGCATGTTCTTTCGTCATATCAGTATCTCGTACGTAATTCCCTTAACCCGCCTCTCTTTATTTCAATTTTTATACATTTGGGTTGTCGAATTTTGAGTTTTACTTGTAATTGGGTCTTGAAAGGTTGAATTTTTATGGTGATTTTGTTGAACTAGGGTTTATTGGTTGCCTGTATTGTTGAATTAGGGATTTTAGTTGATTTTCCCCAATTTCATATAACTTTGTTAGATTAGGGTTTGTAATGCTGTTGAAGTTTATAGTTTTTATTTGTGGGTTTCAGTCAATTTGCTCCAATTGTTGGTAAATGATGAGAGAAATTAGTTTTTTTTTCTTCGTCTGTATCGTTTCGTATCCCCAATTGTGAGTTAGTTTTTTTGCCAAAATGCAGTGGTTTGAGTGTTGAAAACTTGAAATGCATGCTTCTGATACAGCCAAGATGGATGGGGATATAATTCTTACAGTACTGAGAAAAATTAGGTTGATTTAGATGAGCAATTTGTTAATTTTTTGTTTGTCCTGCTTCAAATTGTTTTAGGGTTCCGGTGGATCCGCTTGAATGGCAGATCTCTCAGGACACGGCAAATACCATTATTGCTACTTTGGCTAATACATTAGGTGCAGCAGAGTCTGTTTGAGAGTTGCAGCTACTGGGCATGACAAAAGACTATTTGTTAAGGTTATAAATCTTTATCATCTTTTATGTTACTTGTTGCATCTGTCTGATATATTTTACAGGTGAAACTCCCTTGTGCTGGGCAGCTATAGAAGGACGTTTGAGCGCTGCAGCATATCTTCTGAAAATGGGTGCCAAATCTGAAATACCACATGATACAGATACACTTCATATGAATCCTTTGCATCATGCCGCTATGAAAGGTAACTTGTAACATAATTGATCTGTTAGATTTTTCATATTTACTCGGACATCTCAGAGTAGTCTAAATCAAACCCTAATGTTTTTTTGTTTTTTTTTTGTGTTGCAGGACATTATGGTGGCATAACCTTGTTACTTTCAAAAGGTATTAACATAGATGTTTCAAATGGTGTTGGCTCACCCCTGCATGTTGCTTGCGCTTCTGGCCAACACGATACTGTTAAACTTCTTCTGGATCACAATGCCGATGTGAGTAGCATCTACTTTCTTGCTGAACAGCTGTCCTTAATTGTTGCATTGTAGATACTCAAAAATTACCTTCTTATCGTTGATGAATTTTGTTAGATTGCTAGTCTGATCAGCGTTATTGTACAAAGACACCTTCTCATCTCTTGCCAATAGATTTAGTGGTGATCGTCAAGGTGTTGAGATTCTTCTTCCTGTGACATCTTCTATTCCATCATATGTGGACTGGAGTGTTGATGGAGTAATGGAGCATGTAAAGTCTGAAAAGTTCAAAAAGGTAAATATAATTTTTATCTCGCTATTGAGGTTTTATATAGTGAGTTTGGGGACCCAAATGTAAATCAACTGTCGATAGTTCCTTAATTGTATATCATACTTTTTAGTTTTAGTTAGCAATCAGGAGTTTCATACTTTCATACAATGGAACTCATAATAAATGTAAATTTTATGGAAAAGTAAACATGAGGATTGGAGAAGAGTTCCTCCAAGTGAAAAAGAGGATGTACAAAACTAAAGGTCCAGATTCAAAGTAATAAGGTTATCAATTCCATTGCAGCACAACTCGCAGAGGTGCAATCTCAACTGAAAATTCTACTGGAGGTAAGAGTTTTTTAGGAGAGTTGTCTGTTTTAAATATTGAATTTGCTACTAACTTAGGCTTCTCACAGGAAAAGAACCAGGTAAAAGACCGCCGCCCGTGTAATGATCAGCCACGAGTAGGCACACCTTTACATCCTTACTTTGTGGAGCCCCACCTTTCTGGGCTGGTAAGCACTTATATCCTTGTAGGTTTCATTTTATTTTTAAACAATTTTGAAAGCCTAAGGTCTGTGTCAAGTGTTAGACGCCTTATCCCTTGTACTTCCGAAGTTCAGAGTCCTTCATTTAAGAAATTGGTGGTATCTATATTGGTGCATGCAGAAACTGAAAAAGGGGCTGCACATCCGCTCGGTCATAGATTTTAACAGAGAGCCATGGCCTAAAGGTTCTGAAAACGCAAATGATCTGGTTAGGGGGATGCTTAATTCTGATCCAAAGCAGCGGTTGACATCTCATGCAGTACTTGGTAATTGTCAATCTCTTTTCAATAGTTCATTGATTTCAATCTCTTCTCAAGACACGTGGGTTTGAAATCTACAGTTAGTATTTCTGTTTATAGGTAATGGAACTGGAGGGTGCGCAATTGCGCATGTATCTATGCCCTTTTGCTCTGGCAAATGCTTTCAATACAACTGGAACACTGACTGCTGGGGAACTTATGTGCAAAGCGATTGAGCGTATTCATGGACAATAGGAAGCTGGGCATATATTGACATATACTTGCTGTAGCCGCTACAATGGACAAATGAGGTATATCTGTATGCGTCTTAGATGAGAACATTATAAATTCAGTTTGTGCTTGAATCTACGTCTGGTTAGTTCTCTTATAGAAATATAAGTTATGGCTTCTGATGTATGTAGAGCACTAGAACTATATCCACAAGAACAAACAAGTTCTGGGAATGCAGTACAGTAAAGAAGTGATGAAACTAGCCTAATGAGGCCTTAATGTTTGGTAGCAATGTGTGTTAGTATTGAATGTAAAGAATTGAATTACATTTTGGGGCAACCAAATTTTATATATAAATAAATTTTGTATATTTTGATTTTTTTTTTAAATTTACAAATATTTTGACAACGTTTCGCCAATGTTGTGAAGGGGTAACTTACAACGTTTCTTATACACAGTTCGACAACGTTTTGTTACTATTGTAAATAAGATAACTCACAATGGAGACTAACCGTAGTCACTGACCATGTCTGACAACGTTTCTTGCAATGGACAACAACGATTTGTTACCGAAGTAATTTGGCAACTCACAATGCAAAGTAACCGTTGTCGTTGTGGCATGTAGACAACGTTTCCTGCAATAGTCAAGAACCGTTGTGGATGTAGCAGGGCTTTGACAACACGCAGCTAGACAACGTACGGGAAACCGTTGTCGTAACATATTGACAACGGTTTCTTAGTGTTGTCACTGGGTCTTTTTCTTGTAGTGTTAGCATCAAATGTTTTCTACAAAAGAAGAAATGCACACAATAAAATGATCCTCTATTGTACTGTGAGTATTACATCTGAAAGGGCTTCAATGCCCTACTGATATTACCTTTAAACTTTCTTGTACCATACAAGTGAAATAGTTCTGAAGCTCGTTTCCTCTAAAGTATGCCAATATTTCCTCCCAGCCAGGTGGGTTCTACAAGGGAAAAAGCCAACAGCAATTATCCATTAGTTTCATGTGTCCAAGTTAGTTTCATGTGTCCAAGTGATAATATGATAAGTCTTGGAGATTATTTTTTTTTGCACTTACATCAATCGAACCAAATTAGGTTTTACTTTCCCACCCAACACTTTAAGCGCAGTAGACTTTCCAATTCCATTTGTTCTGACTAAACCAAATTAAATTAAAAAAAAAATATGAAAAAAAAAGAATACCAGTTCTAACAACAGGGCAATTCCTTTTGCATTCTTGACAGCACTTGACGGGATTGAAGACGGCAAACCAGTTTCACCACGCACCAATTTCACCACTCACCAGTTTCACCACGCACCAATTTCACCACGCACCAGTTTCAGCACCAATTTCACCACTCACCAGTTTCACCATTCACCAGTTTCACCACGCACCAGTTTCATCACAGAGTGAGGTAATGGTGTGCAGTAATGGTGTGCGGTAATGGTGTGCCGTAATGGTGCTGAGATAATGGCCAATTTAGGTTTTAGTTTCCCACTCAACACTTCAAGCGCAGTAGACTTTCCAATTCCATTTGTTATGACTATACCAAGAACTTGTCCAGGTCTTGGAACTGGTAACCTGTAAACAATGTGATCAATAAAATAAACTGTGGGTTCACTCAAATTTAAAAAAAAAAAAAAAAAACGAAAAAAAAAAAAAGAATACCAGTTCTAACAGCATGACAATTCCTTTTGCATTCTTGACGGCACTTGTTACGTTGCAGCAGTCCGGATTGAAGACGACAATACCAGTTTCACGACGCACCAATTTCACCACTCACCAGTTTCACCACTCACCAGTTTCACCACGCACCAATTTCACGACACACCAGTTTCATCACGACACACCAGTTTCATCTGAAAAGAACTCGGTTCCTACCATTTCACTTGCCATATACTATTATTTTGAGACTTTTCTGCAAGTTGCATAAAAAAAGCATTCTTAACCACAATGACCAGTACTTTGGTTTCTATAACTCTACGTTTTTTAGACCTCGTCATTCAGTTGTACATGAGTCATTTTTAACAATACTATTATGAACTTATGATTATCTCTGCAAATATTTCTTTTTTTCAATGTTGATAGCAAATTAAGGATCGCGGCGACGCCAACAGGTAGGGATACAATGATGATTAAGTACTATGGGGAGTGTAGGGGTTGTATTAAGGTAAAAAGTTCATAGGGTACAGACTCTGCTCCAGAAAATCGTACAGAATAATCCACAAATAACAACTTAAAACAAATGAAGACAGAAGAGGACTATTTATACGAATAGTCAACCTTTGCGATAACGACACGTGTTATCATTAACTAACTCTTACAAAATCCCCTGTCAACTACCGTACACGTACTCCCACGAAAAGCCTGCTAAAGTCAGTCTTTGGCTCCTTCGGAGCCTGCACGTGCCCAGAGGACAAAAGCTTCTAATTCAGCTTTTGCGTCTGTCAGTGGTTTTGCAATAAATATTGGTTGGTCGATGGTGACATCCGCGGTTGAAAGTGGTATCTGCGGCACTTTATAAATGATATGGCTGATACTGCCAGCGGCTGGTGGTGGCTTTCCCCGTTCCTCGCTGGTAACTCGATTGGTGGTATTACGCTTTTATCCTTAGTTCAGAAGGGGGTATCTACAAAAGTCCCCTGATTGTTTGGGTCGGAGGAGTATCGACGGGCCAACAGTCACCCGAGATACCCCTCAACCCTCTTGACAACGCGTGCCACTTCGCTTTCCTGGCACATGTGTCGTTTGGACTCTCATGCCACGGAGATTCGCTGTCGATTCAGTTTCTAATAACTGGCGATCGTGGTATTTTTCTGTAGTATAAAAGGCCTCAAAGGATTCGCAGAATTCATTTTCACTTTCCCTTCTTCTCCAATTCTTCTTTTCTCCGAGGCATTCTTTGCTAATGGATGATCCGGTTTCGTCCCCTCGGGGGCACGACAAAGGTAAAAATCTCCCTCGGGAGATGTTCGAAGAAGCGGGGCAGGCTGGTCGGAGAGGTCCTCCGCCATCTCAGTTTGAGGACGACTTCACGATATAATATTCAGAACATAGGAGCATGAATACTCCGTGATAGACAATGATTATTGGATTTACCGGGCGGAGAATGGTGATCCGGCGAGTTGCCCTTGTATCAAGTCCCCAGACTAGCTATTGAACGCGGGGATTATACTTTCTCACCGGTCCACCACCAATCTTTCACAGAGACAGGTACGGTGTGGCCTGACTGGGTTGACTTCATGTTATAAGATCCGGGACACTTACAGACCATCCGCGACCTGGGCTTGGAGTCTGCTCTAATGATTTCTCGTTATAGGTGTGTGCACACGGTGGCTGGTGACTTGAACCAACTATCTCTCAGTTGGATGCGGGCCGTGCACACCTTTAATTTCGCGTGTTGTGAAGGCGTTCCAATCTTAGAGGATGTCGTGATCTTACTTGGGCTACCGATCCACAGCTCTCATACCTGGGAGGAGACTCAAGAGTGGAGGGATGATGACATGGGCTTGTTCAAAATTTGTTATGTATACAAAATTTATTAATTACTATTTTCAATATTTACCTTTGGAATGATGGATTAATTTTTATTATTTTTTTGGTTAATTTGAGGGTCTGGAATTCGAAAATGGAAAAACGTACGAGTTTATATGAATGAAAGAGATTGTTTGTGCTGACGTGCAACACACGTGCACTCAACTTGTGTAGTTAGAGAGTGTAGTAGAGGGTGTTATTCAATTCTCATGTCTGGAGGCTTGCATTTAATAGCGTAGTAGGGATTACAGGTTATCGGTACGTATGTCGTGTAGTTTGGCTCAACCAAACACAAAAGTTTTAAATGCATCCATTGACTACACCAGATAACTGCATTACCTCATTCTAATACACGGTGCAAAACGAACCCTAAGTTAATTTATAATGAGTGAATGGTAACCATAGCTCTCAATATGAAAGAGTACTTGGTAGTGGAGACTACATGACACTCCAAGTGTCGTGCAAAAGAAAAAAAAGACAAAAAAAAGGCCACTTGGAGTGTCATTTTTCTCCAAAATATAAAAAAAGGGCACTCCAGGTGTCGTTTTTCTCCAAATCACTAGTGGATTTTGGCTGTTTTACGACTGTCAGGGCATGTAGCAAAACACGCTATTACGACGCACACGATCAGTAGCATAAAGGGTCGCTTCTGAGGCGTGTTATTTTTCTACGACGCACGGTATGGGATGCAGATGAACGACGCGCATTAACCGTGGTACCTAAATGACTATTAGGATCGGTAGTATCCTTGATTTTGACTATTAAAAAAAATGGAATCAGCTTTGTCTGAATTCCTTCAGTCAGAAGCTGATTCCGTCTGTCTCACCCAGATTCAAATTCAAATGAAATTCTAATTACACTGTAATGAAACCCAAATTCATAAACTCAAATGACAATAAAATGAAAATATATTGTATTGAATATCAAGTTCATAAACTCAAATGGCATTCAAATAGGTTCAAAATGATTTAATTCCTGAGTTCACAAAAATACAAGGCTTAACTAAAACATTGTAACCTTAAAAACTTGAAAATCTCGGTTGGACTTGCAGAGTTCATAGACCGGAAATCTCATGATCACCAATTGGACTTGCAGAGTTCAGTTGGACTTGCGAAGGTGACGAACCCAAAACCCCTGGATCTACCAGTCTCACGGTCATTGATGATCTAAAAAAACACAAACAAACATAAGTTAGACACAGAATCAACAGAAAAATGTCCAATGAAAAGATCTGAACTAAAATTGATCGATCTACGTCTCTAAGAGACAGAACAAAGTCATATAAAGATGATATTAAAACTAGTCTCCAAACTTAAACAAAGTGTACTAATCAATATGAGATAAAAGTCTGAAATCACTTCAAACACCTGCCAGAACAACAACAAGCCTAATGCTCATTTGATCTTCTTGGGCTTTAACTGCAATAAAAAACAACAGCTTAGATCAACAATCCCAGCATCAAGAGGCTAAAACCAAATATAAACTTTCAGCAGTCAATTATGTACCTGGTTGCTGTGACCATACTTCTTTCTACAGTTCAAGGCTCTTGGATGAAGACGAGCGTAGCACCTACATGCAGTAGTATTAGATTAGACAACTATAGGAGAGTAGTCAAGGTGAATGAAAATTATAAACAACTCCACGATTTCATAAAACCAAGAACCAGAACAACTATATAATTTGAAATAAAAAGAAAGATGACGGTGAAGCATATA